>JAUMHH010194458.1:0-13865 GCA_032359455.1 Chlamys rubida
TTGACAATAAATGTCTCATAAGGTAGCTCTGGGTACATTGGGGTATCGCCGAACTCAGGGTAATTGTGACCTAAAATAAAAACAATTGGAGTAATTGTGCTAAATAAACTAAACACTACTGTTATTGAACAAAAAATACTGATAAAATTTCAACAGCCCCGGTCGGCTATATCCAGTCAAATGCATTTTACAGCGTATGAACCATGGCATAATAGTTTACGCGGATTCATATTCAGGCGTTGGGCAGTAAACAGAGTCTTTAAAATTTGTATTAAGATCACTAGAAATAAGAAGAACGAAGTACCTCTTTGGTAATTATGTATGTTAGAGAACAGTTATACATGTCTCTCCTCCCTCTATAATAATAACAAATCATGATCTGATTTTGTTTAAGCTTTGCAGTGAGTAATGATACTCTTGGGGATGTTAGTTATGCTATATGAAGAATGAACATTTCATTTATTATGTTTTTACAAGTGCAGCAATTTGATTTTTATATAATCATCAGCTTGGTTTACAAAGACTTTAATCATTTAATTTCAACAATTTTCTTCCAATTTCCATAACCTTTAGTACCCGCGTGAATAGTCACATATCAGATATTAATAAAACTCTTTCCGATCCATCATGTAAAAGACAGTGTTTTTAAACCCATTAAATGTTGGTATTAGATTACAGAATTCTAGATGCACTGTCGTTACCCTGCTTGTTAAGCTCTATACCTCTGTAGAATATAACAGGTCAGCCAAATTAATTTATAACACAGCTAATTCACTGCGAATCAAGATCAGACAATTCGTCTTTTATTTTAAGTCATGTGCCCATAACCTAAAAAATGTCTTAGTTTGTTTTAGTATTAACAGTAACTTATCATTAAAATTCGCCTTACAGATCTTCGCGCCATAGAAATGAATGTTTTGCAACCAATATACATTTTTATTATGAGAAATTAATTCAACAACCTATGGAGATATATATGATACTTTCTGATCGTGTTTTATCACATGACTTAGTCTTTAGGTGCGATCTTTTATTGGTGTAAATTACTTTATGATGTATATTGCTATTCAATTATTGAGTCAAAACTCTTTAAATTATATCGATCCAATTATTCAATTTCTGTGTACATATCAGCCGATATGTTTTACGATCAGGTTTGTTTATAATACTCCAAATTCTCCATTATCAGATGTGCTAGCCTCCAAATCCCCTTATCATACTAGTATGTTTATGATACGCCTATATACGCTTTTATTGTTCTGTAATCTGACAAACAACTTATTTGATAATACATTTTAGTACGTTTTGTGGTTATATAGTTAGATACCTCTTCCATTGATGACCCCAGACTGAAACAGCATAAACCCAGCCAGGCCACCGTCGGGCCTCAGTATGTCTGAGGCAAAGAAACATCGCGGATCGTCAGGACCAAAGGCGAACCTAGCAAAGAAACAGTATTCTAAGCACACATTGGATATCATGTTGTGAAATGTAAACTAAATTATGTAAAAAATGTCAGTTTTAGCAAACATAACGGCCTCGAATTCCCTGCAAGCAGCTTCTTTTTTAACTTGACAAATGCTGGTACAGGTGAACAGATCACACCTGGCGACGAGAGTGGTCATATTCTATATTTGACTCTCCAACGAATTTGTGTGTAATGTTTTCTTTCGTACAAGAACATGTTATATTTATTACCGATATCGACCAAGGTATCGAGCAGTCAGTGTCATATTATTTCCTCATATGAAGTTTAATCGTAGACTTGCACAAACTCCAGTTTCATATTGTGTCTCAAGGTAAACCTACACAAGTCCCCGGTCGAGTTGAGATTGATGGATTGAATCTTACTTTTATCGTGTTATGGAGTGATGAATTCAGTTGGTCTAAAGAACATTTTGTCACCAGTAAAGCAGTTTATGTTGAATTGGCCTCAAGGCCAACCCGATTCATCACGCCATGGTCTCTACCAATCCTTATATGTGAATAGTGATAATACAATTGTTTGAAATTCAGTTAAGCAGGTAATATATTGCTAATGACGAGTAAGATGTATATGTATGAACAAACCGTTAAGGTTTAGTGTACGTTTATTTCAGTTTTTCCTTTAGAAAGGCAGCCTCTACAAAATAAACATAGAAGTAAGTTTCTTTTTTCTGATAGTCGCGTATCTCTAAACATTCCTTTTTATTATAAATATGAATAAACAAAAACCTACAACCAGTTCATTATTGACGAATAAAACTTTAAGAAAATTAAAATTGTACTAAAAGCGCCCATGTGACCCTGTTTTCTGTTTGGTTAAATACATACCTGCGAAGGTCCCACACGAAGTGTTCCGTTAGTTCCAAGGATGATTTGTGGAACCAATCCTGTACCATCACTACAAACTCCTTCTCTATAGGGCCAAGGTCATTCGACTTCTATAAAGTAGACAAAATTCATTTTCTACTTTCTATTCTTATGGACATACCATCAACGTTTAAGCTTGTGCCGTGTTTGTATCCTATATAAAACGCATGACATGACCAAGATATAGCTACATTATAACGTATTATGCATTAATATGGTTATGCTATCGGTTTTTTGAAGACTTAAAATATGAAACATGGTTGCACCATTTAAAATGTTCAGCAAAAGTCGAAGCAGAAAGCCAAAATATCTACTGATTCATATGATCATTTCGGTCATTTGGGACTCCTAAGTAGGTCAGCAATTAATCTATTTTTAAAATGACAAATTTCCAATTTTCGGCTATAACAGCTTATCCTAGTTTTTATGAATGTTTTAACCATTTTATCACTAATTTCACACAGATAAAATAGAAAAAATAAAATAAAAACAATTAAGTGAGAATACATGAAATTATTGTTAAGTCCACAACCATATCATTTCCCCGTGAATATTAAATGTTCGACATTTATGCTATATTATGTGATTGACCGTAACTTATTTAAAGCTTGTTACACTGTCATAGAACTGTTTACAGAAAACATGAATCTTTTGAGTAAAGTTACCATATTTCCCCCGGATAGTGTAAACTGTACATTTGTCGTAAAACAGTTTCGATTAAAAACAAAAAAAGCTTAAGACTTCAGTAGTAGATGCAGAATAATAACCCTGCCGACATACATGTACCAACACTGTGAAAAGATAGACAACTCTTCTTTTGTCAAGTGCTTTGTTACACTTTACAATGGTATATTAACGAAAAACGTTTATTGTATTTGCTGATTCAAAAAGAGTTTGCAATTTGCCAGTTTATTGATAAGATTTCTGACCTTTGCCCTTTCAGGTCTTGGCAGAACAACAAGGGCTCCAGCCAGGCCGTCCGTTCTCTGAACTCCGAGATGAGAATGATACCAGTGGGTCCCTATCGGATCCGCAATGAACCTGATAAATGGAATGAAGAGTCACATACAGAAAACAAATCAACCTGTAACGAAACATCAACAGACGCTGTGTGCTCTGGAAGAGCGAGGAGTTACTTCAACTTACAACAAACCACGTTAAGTCAGTAGTAATCTTACACACAGTAAGCATGCTATATATTAGGATCAACTCTTTAATCATAAAGGTAGACTTCCTATCATAATGAAGAAAAACACGATATTTGACAAGTCATTAGATTGAATTACAATATCAATAAGTACTTGTATAGTTAGTCATTCGAACAAAATACGCAATAGTGATCTCAAAGTACAACATATAGCCAACCTTCATGTCACCAAGATAGGGAGCCTGTTTTCAAAATACTAATTTCAAATTATTAATATATGATTAAAACGAAACAAGACAGGAACTTTAATGTCCAGACGAAAAGACAATAACTGGAAATGAGCTTCTCTAACCTGTATGTAAAGGACTGTCCAGGACTGATAGGACACTGGCTAACCATGTCTACTCCGTCCATCCAGGGCGTGCCCCTCTGATAGATACCGTGCCAGTGGATAGTGACTCCCTCCATTAATAAAGCATTAGTGACGTGAACCACCACCTGTAGTAGTGTAATTGTGGGTTTGTACAAACGTGTATTCAGAACACTATTTGTATGGCATTTTACCAACCTAGGCTGCCATTCACAAAGTAAGGTTTTTGGTCCAATCTTATTTATACACAATAGGGTCTAAACTGTTACAGTTACTGTTTCAAACGTTAACATTGTCATATTTAGCTGATAGCTGTATCTTTGAAGGTAAATATCTTTATAAATCAATCTTTATCTTTATAATTATGGTGCATGTTGTATCACCGTGCTACTTGTACCAGCTATTTCCTCACTTATTAGGTGACGATGAAGGTAAACACTGTTATAACATAGATGGCAATGCTTTAATAATGGTTAGCAAAATGTTAGCATTTGCAAAAGGTATTAATGCAGACCAGCGAACTAACCTCTTGCCCTTCGTAAACAACAATGGAGGGCCCCGGGAACTTCCCGTTGACGGCGTAGAGTATCTTATACGAGCCATCACCAGTCAAGGTGTACAGTAAATCTGTAACGAACGATCACTTTATAAATCGGGCGGTTTCCTTTTCATGCCTATGTGTTTTTGATGTGATGGCAACTGTTCACATCTTTATTTTATCATTCTATGTAATCCTAATCGTTTCGAGAAAGTATAACGAATAAATTGATACACAAGTATAACACTAACGGTAAAGAATAGGAGTTGTGTACTACCCACAATTTAATATGATAATCTAGGGAGTGATAATCATGTAAAAATGGAGTAAAAACCGAAATAAAAAAGCGTTTCTTTCGTTTATTAAAAGATTTTGTTTATTACATTAGTATAAGTATAAATATAGTATTGTATAAAAAATTCTTGCTGCAGAAAAACTTTCATTAATTTTTCTAATCTTAATTATTCATAATTTCATCACCAAATGTACATATAAAGAAAAAAATGACAGGGCGTAAAAAGGTCTGCATTTTATGAAAAAGAACAGAAATCAATATTTTCACCTTGATGTGTAGCCTCTTCATACAGATCACAGTCGAGCCTCTTGTAGAAGGATCCGTTCCTATAGACAATAGGGGTACCATCGTCATCATAGTCGTGATACAAAACCATTGTCTCGGTGTGGTTGATGAGCCAATGGAACTCACAGATTGTTTCATTCTCACCACAGCTAGGGGTGACGTCATGGTCAAACGGAGCAAACCCTAGCACAACACATCCCCCTAACAATGTGATGACGGTGACCGCTGACACTAGGACATCCATTATGAGGTTTCCCCGCAGTCCTGAATCACACCTCTCAGAATGTTTTTGTGATGCAGGTTTGGTATGACATGTTCACCTTACATTATTGTTAAGGTGAAATTCTAAATGAAAACCGGAAACCGTCATGGTATTTGGCCGCTTACGACAGTCACATGCCTGTTCGCCTTATATGTTAGGTGTAGCGGCTACTCCATGTGATGAGCAGAAACGATGTATACTTTTTTATTAAAAATTATTAAGGAGTTTTATGTTGCTATTGATTTCGAAGTAAATCATTATAGTGGAAGAGATGTTGTTTTGTTTAATAGAATAACCCAATTGCCTCATAAAGGTAGTGAGATGAAGAAGAAGATATCTCTTAGAGAGCTGAAGTGTGTTTGTCTTAGCGCCAGCTATTTAACTGACAGTTATAGTACAGGGTCATAGAAGAGCTTGACAGTGTACAGGATGTAGTTAAGTTACATAGTAAATAAAGTATTCTGACAGTTGAGTTGAAGATGCTGCATACTGTCATATTTAAACCTATAAACACCTATATGACAATTGCCGTGGAGTACTACAGTGAAACTTATACTTATATGACTGGCTCAATGAAGTGTTGTAGTAAAGTGATTTGTCAGCCAATAAGTGAAGTGTCGTAGTAAAATTGATTTGTCTGCCAAAAGTTGTAATGTCGTAGTAAAAATAAATGGTCTGTCAACAGTTGAAGTTTCGAAGTAATATCTAATTGAGTGACAAGTGACGTAGAGTGTCAATGTTGAGCACACTTGCCTTATATTTGAAGTGTATTGTCGTAATAAAACTCAATTATTTGACAGTCGTTTTGAAGTGTCAAATAAAACTTGTAATGAAGAGTTGTTATAAAACTAAGCTTTCCTGATAGAGGTAATGCAGAATAGCTATAAAACGCAACTGTTTGGTACATTGTAGTAAAATATAATTGTTTGGCAGTTTTGATAAAGTGTCGTAGTGAAATATAATTGTTTAATATTTGTGATGAAGTGTCGTAGTAATATCTGTGATGACGTGTCGTAGTAAAATATAATTGTTTAATATTTGTGATCAAGTGTTAATATAAATCTTATTTGCCAGACAGTTGTAATGAAGTGTCTTAATGAAATATAATTGTCCAAGGGTAGTAGTCTCATGAGACATTGTTAAAGTCTATTCAAAGTATAGGTGTTTAGTAACACTACGTGTTATTATCGGTTTTTATATAAGAGTATTGTTTTCGCTTTCCACTGAAATTTCTATTTAGATATATATCTCTATTAAATGGCACTGAATGCTGATGTCAGTATATATATAGCTTATGCGCTGACTGTTTTATTATGAGACTAGCTTTAATCGTTCTACATATTTTGCCTCATGTTGAACCTATCCGTTTACAGTATTAACGGGTCATTGGTCACACGCTTCGTCGTAACGTTCTACATTCTGTCACGAGACTGTATCTAAGCAACACAATGGGGTTATCACGTGTAACATTCAACCTGCCTTCCCCCGTCAAACCGGTTACTTAGCCGGGATAGGTAGTTATTTCTATTTCCTTTCAGTTCAATAATAATGCCGCACAACCACAGTTCGAGAGCTTCCCATGAAAATAGTTTTGACTAATTCATGGCTGTATTTGAATTGCGCTATTGAAGTGTCGTTATGAAAGATAATTGTCCGAGAGTGGAAGTATCATAGGACAGCGAAATAGGCTATATAAAGTATAGCGTTTTAGTAACACTACGTGTAATTATCGTTTTTGTAAAAGGGTGTAATTAAATTCTACCAATTAAAATATTATTCATTTAGACATACATATTTTCTAATAAATGGAATTGCATGCTGAGAAAATGTCAGTATATCTATAGCTTATGCGCTGACTGTTTTATTATGAGACTAGCTTATCAAAACTTTTCAAATCGTTCTACATGTTTTACCAAATGTTGAACCTATCCGTTTACAATATTAACGGGTGATTAATTTCGTCACATGCTTCGTCGTAACGTTTTACATTCTGTCACGGGACTTTGTCTCATCTAAACAACACAATACTGATAACACGTGCAACATTCTACCTGCCTTCCCCCGTCAAACCGGTCTTTGTTATTTAGCCGGGACAGGTAGTAATTTCTATTTCTTTTCAGTTCAGTAATTATGCCACACAACCACACAATGTGAAATGTCTTTGCCTATTCCAGTTTTAATGAAATGTAATTTAATCTGTGTTCAAAGTAATATGGAGTACAGCTATTGTTTTATTCATTTAGGTTTTTTCTTCTTCTTGATATCTTAAAATAATTATATAAAGAACACAAGTAGTTATATTATCCTGCTGGATATAGCATGCAGCAAACTTAACCAGCATGCTGAACTAACGGCATATAGTTTAAAGAGTTAGTATTAATTTCATTGAGTAAATTCAAAGTAATATTCAAAGTAATATTCAAAGACCAAAAACAAAGCAGCAACGCGGAAACATCTATTATGAGTTTTTAAGTTGTTACAATCATTTTATTAAGCTTGGTTTGGTTTGGTTTAGTATTGGTTAACGTCTTATCAACAGCTATGGTAATTTAAGGACGGCATTCCTGTTTTATAAAGCAATACATTCTTAATGTACAGTATAATGTATCCATCATATTTCACTCTCCTGCCAAATGTTGAGTGGGCTTTGATATCGGCCGTCAAAAGGGGTTTTAATGCTAAAACACACATTTGTGATAATTCCATTGGATGTTAAACAATTTAGCTTACTTTGTGTGTGCGTTGTGTGCATGTGGAAGGATGTATGACTGCATGCGTGTGTACGTATGCGTGTGCGAAACGGAACATGTGTGTGGTGGGAGGCGGAGTTGATATGCCACTAAAGTGGGTTTTATTTTCATATGACAACATTTTATGAACCCTCTTTTGTATACAAGGATGAATGTAGACCATACTCCATCCCTGCAAGGATTAAATGACTTTCAAATACAAACTGTATAATTATTCTTTGGTAACTATATGAATGTACATTTGTGCAGTGCTGGTTTGGTATTGCAGACTTTACTGAATATCAATAGCGTTATAGCTTATATTGATAAACGTATTGACATCTGCAACGCAAAGTAAAGCTATAACAATATTAACGTATGGCAATGAATTTTATTACATAAACTTTTAAAAGCAAATGTAATAGGTAACTGATATAGGAAACATGAAAATACTAATAAAGAAGATTATTCCTATATGCAATGTATTTATTACCACGGCAATAGTATGTATCTGATCAATCAGTGTCATTTCAACATAAACTCCAGAATGTTATTCGACTTTAGTGAACAAATTGGTTTCCAGCTAAAGATTCTCAAGCTGAATGTTAATTTAAATCTTTCGAAATGTCATATAAGTCGCCGGTTGTCCGTTGCTTTTGTCTCCTACAGAATCGACGATATTGTCTGTGTCACTACCAAGCCGGTGATACTTAACACCAAAATCGTCACCGTACTTTTGCATTAAACGTTTCTTTTCAGTGATTTGCCACAACAAGCACAGTCCAAATGCGACTACAGTAGTCAATAGTGAGCATATAACAATGACGTAGGCAGTTTTTGTGTCATCTTTGACTATCATCACACATCCGGAACCGTTTGGTTGAGCCTGAGCAAGTCCCAGAGAGTCACTGTTGAGAGAAGCGCTGGTCACGCCTTTAGCTTTCGAGGAGGTCTTTAGCTCTATAAAACATTAAATATATATATCATCTTTAAGCAATCATTTTGGTAATAATTAAAGATGCTACACATGTATACGAAAATAAGTATTTGTCCATGCTTATAAAATGAATCCAATAGCAATTTAAAACTGTTACAAATATAACAATAATCATCGAAAAACAAACTTTAATGAGTTACACCGGATGTGGGCAAACACGTAACGAATAATAGAATAATACAGATTTGTTTTCTTCAAATATCTACGTCATACCCATCAAAGTTCTAAAAAGAAACCTACTTTTCGTCATATCCTCAAATTCTTCCTGTGGAAATTTAAAATTCCCACAGGTAGGAAAGTTTTTGGGCGTGGGCGGCATCTGGTCGACATCCCCGACCTGCAGTATGAGGGCCATTCCCGTGAATTGGTGAATCTCAATATGACAGTGCATGAACCAGAATCCTGAAACAGCAATGTAGTCCTTTGTCATATTTCAATATTTTTGTTTCCGGTGAAGTAATTCCTATGTTACAATATATTTTTCTATGTATTTTGTGTATTTCTTATTGTACATCATTATAACGGTGTCTGATCTTGAACAAAAGAAGGAAAGGGTTGAGGGGCCGGAAGGGGTTTGGGCTATGGTTGGTAATTCTGAGAGCTGATAGCCTATCGTACCTTGGTAATCCGGTAGGATGGTGGGGGTAGGGGGTAGGGCTGGGGCTGGGGCTGGGGCTGGGCCTGGGGCCGGGGGCTTGGGGGTTTGGGGGATGGGGGCTGGGGCTGGTAGCTAGGGAGTTGGAGGTTGGGGTTGATGAATACAGTAATTCTGAGAGTTGATCGTACCCGGGTTATCCGCTTTCATCCTGATGACAGTGTAGCCATGTCTCGGCAGAAGTACTGTGTCCTTGATGGGGGGATCCACAAGGTTAAGGCCTGGAATGTTGTCTCCGCCCCAAGAGTCGTTTTTCCACTTTGGATGGTCACACCACACGTCTGACTCACATTCGATGTCCTCGTTCATACCCAAGGACTCACCAGATGACAAGTTGAAATGGGAATAAGCCACCTTCAACACGTGAAAGTCATGACCGTGAGTGTGGATTGGGTGCTGCAGTCCAATTATAGGCACGCTCACATCGGGACCTGCACAAAAAACAGTAATGATATACTTTGAGAATTATCCATCATAATATTTGTGATGAATTGGTTATTGATCTCTGTAAAGAGTAAGCATATTTTAGATATTGATTCACCTAATTTTGTTGTAAGAGCAAGTGTTTCAACAATGAAATTTAACAAGACTTGGCAATTTTGACAGATTAATGTCTGGTGTTGGCAAAAGCGCAATACTATACGAGCACGTGGAATTTATCTGACACCGTTTAGAGGTGTTGACAACAAAAATCTGCTATGACAGAACGCATACCTCACATATATCGATAAATGGATTATTAATTGATTCAACCTTGCTCTTATTATCACCAACAGTTGCTACATTTCGTCAGTAGAATCTTCAGTTTTCATTCGTTCAAAAGTTTTCACCTGAGCGACGCCATTTTGTAGGTCATGGTATTGACTAATAAACAAGCTGTACTGACGAAACGCAAAATGTTCTTTTTGTTACGAAAATTTCTGTTCCGCCTCTCTTTGCTAATTTGGCCCACACCATACCTATATCGGTCAAAATGTCTAAGTCTGTTGTCAGGGCGAGCGGAATGTCGGACTAAACATACCTGGAGCTACTAAAACAAACTGGACAGTGGTTCCAATGTCTATCTTAATGATTTGAGTACAGAAGCAGATCTCTTCGTCACATCTGAGGTCCGTCTTGTTACACGACTCAATCACACTGTCAAGGTCAGGGTAAGTCTGCAATAATCAGTATAGAACACCACAAAAGAATAAAAAGTGCAAAAAAAGCAAATTTCATAACCGTAAGTGATTAAAAATACAGCATATAATAAAATTGAAAGATATATGTAAGCAGCATGGCCTTACTGATTTACCTGTAGAGGACTGGTCGGCTTGACGAAGCTCTTCCCGTTAATGACAGCAGTAGTCGTTCGTGCTAAACGTTAAAATAAAATCACTTGTTTCCTTGACTCCTTGACTCCTTTGTTATGTACGTCACATACGGTTATTTATTGTTATTTATTGTACATATAAATATAAACTGTATTTTTCACAACAATTTTAAAACAAGTCACTTCAACTTAAAGTAATCATTATTGTTGCCTGGATGTTACCGCAAGGTGGTCTAGATGAAACCTGGAGAACAGATATATTGTACATATCTACAAGGTAGCTGTGTGTATATATGTTTAAACAATCTTTTAGTATTGTTTTTTAGTCTATCTCAATAAGTTTAGAAAATCCATTTTAATTATTCTATTTACTAACTGCCAGAGGAAACTTACATTTGTAACGATTGCTGAGCATTATTTCGACGAACTTGCCCTCGTCTGTATATTTGGGCACCAGCCGTTTCTCCTTTTGTGTGTCCAGACTCAGTTTGTGTAGCGGTATACATGTGAGGTTGTAGTCGGGAGGAAATACGCTGTGTAATAAAAATAGTATTATTACTATAGCATTTTTTATTCTACAACAATTATGAAGGAAGTTTCATCATTTCGTACATGTAATTAAACACAACTTAAAATAATACTTAATTAACGTACAATAGGGTCTTGGTGTGGAAGGAAACCGGATTATTCGAATGAAGAGAAGGAAACCTATGTGGTTGGGCAGATAACCCCGTTCCTTTTCATTTTTTGACCCCGTAGTCCTTGTGGAAGGCGAGAGCGCTTTCCAAAGTGCCACCGAGTACCTAAACGTCATAGTGTTCATTACAATACAAAATTCATCTCATTTAACTTATAATCAGAAGTCTCAACAGATGCTAAGATAAGTATAAATCTGAATTTTATCCTGTACTTAATAATTTGTTTCAATTTGTATTAATTTACGTACGAAAGCATACAGTTGATAGAGGTGCAGCCATCGTTCCCAGAACACTTCCTCCTTACAGACTTTGGACTGCTGGCTGGTACAGTGTCATACTGTAGTATACCCTTCACCTGTCCCGCACCATTTGCCTGTTCAAATGAGGAATAATAAAATAGAGTAATCATGATAAAGGCGCAAGGTCTAAAACACGACAGCGTTTTACGCTTTGTTTAAACCTAAAGTTAAGTAGATAACCACGTGTTTTAAGCACTGATTTGTGATTGTTGCTGGTGCTTTAACATGCTTGTCTTTAGTCACCACACCACTCACAAGT
Source organism: Chlamys rubida (assembly GCA_032359455.1). Lineage (NCBI taxonomy): Eukaryota > Metazoa > Mollusca > Bivalvia > Pectinida > Pectinidae > Chlamys > Chlamys rubida. The sequence goes on from JAUMHH010194458.1 coordinate 12,199, forward strand.
GAAAGTTATGTTCAGGGCCGACTTGTATAAAACATCTCAACTCTTGAGATTTCCTCAAGTCTAAGATTTCCCATAGACAATACATTGCTTGAGATTTTCCCTTAATTTTGAGATGTTTTATACAAGTGGGCCATGTTCTCTAACTTAATAAGCGTATCTTATACTTGTTACAGAGTGTTATTAAAGAAAGGCATACATATTTGTGAAAAGATTAAGTTAGGAAGATTTTTTTTCGCAAAACTTGAAGAAATGCGATTTTAATTTACAAAAGTGAATTAATTTGTTTATTACTTCCACCCGGAACCAGTAGTTGCCCGGGGTTTCCGTCGTGCGCAGCAGGAAGTCTACTCTCTCTCCCGGTGTTGTTCCGATAAAGTCAACTTTCCTACCACGAACGTCGTGGCCGTCTAACGAGATCACCTCCAGTTTATGCTATATGAAAATAAGGGTTAAAAATGTCTGATGATACAACATATTTCGTGTCATGTCCAGCCATGTATATCTTTGAGACTTTTTGAACAATACGACTCTTATCAAATTAATGCAGTTTTATATTTTGTACTTGAGGTTCCAGTGTCGATTTTTGCCTAAAAATAATCTCATAACAATATAATTAAGCTCGATAACAAAGGATCCTGGGATATCTAATGACCTAACAAAGTAAAGATCATCATATGCCAGAGTAAATTGTGATATAATGTTTATATGATGGTTCACGTTATTAGATACTTGATTTGTGTAAAAACGTTGTTAGCAAAAACATATGCGAGTATACGTTGTATGTATATTTAACAAAAGACATTAAATGAATTTGTATTGTGTATGTAAGGATATAAATGAGTATCAACGCCAATAAATTGGTCCCTTATTTCGACACTATACATGTACTAATCTGGAAAGGTAACATTGGTGAAGTGTTGGAATTGCACTGCATAACTCCTAAGTACGACCCCTGCAGTTGTGTTCTGTTTACGTATTTAACTTCTATTTGTTACATTCAAATTTCGAACAACTGTTAATGTGAACAATTCATGAAAACAAGTGAGTTTATGAAATATTTCGTTTGAAAACGACTAAGATATTTCACATTAGTGACAGTATAGTTTAACATGTTGGAACCATTTATTTCAAATGTAAAATCAAACTTAGAAATTGTATCCACACGATGACCTTAAATGAATACCCCTGGGCGACAGAACAAAATAGAGTGAAGGCGTTGTCAGTATTGATACTACGGAAAATCAAACTTAGAAATTTGATCTACACAATGAGAAATACTTGATATGAATACCTGGTCGACAGAAAAAAATAGAGTGAAGGCGTTGCCAGTATTGATTATACGGAAACGGTATGTCTTGTTGCTCTTGACGACAAACGTCTCAAACGGCAGTTTTGGCAACTTTGGTCTATCGCCAAAGTTTGGGTAATGGTGACCTGAAATAAAAAGAACAGGAAAACCTTCTTACATCTTTAAAAGTGAAATATAAAGTAGTAATACAATTTCTGTCGTCACTGCAGTTTTTACTGTTATTGTGACATGACTAACGTAGTGCTAGGCGTTATTGTGACATGACTAACGTAGTGCTAGGCGTTATTGTGACATGACTAACGTAGTGCTAGGCGTTATTGTGACATGACTAACGTAGTGCTAGGCGTTATTGTGACAT
>JAUMHH010194469.1:0-13863 GCA_032359455.1 Chlamys rubida
AAATAATTGTATTTGATGTATTTTATTACAATTTATTTTAATACAATTTAATGAAATTGAATATTATGAGAAAATAAACATTTTGTGTCCTTGTTACACCACATTCGTGTCCATGTTACATCCCAAATTTACTTTTGACAACCTAAAGAATTTTCAGAGTTATTAAACAAAATTGACTGCAAATAATTGTATTTGATGTATTTTATTACAATTTATTTTAATACAATTTAATGAAATTGAATATTATGAGAAAATAAACATTTTGTGTCCTTGTTACACCACATTCGTGTCCATGTTACATCCCAAATTTACTTTTGACAACCTAAAGAATTTTCAGAGTTATTAAACAAAATTGACTGCAAATAATTGTATTTGATGTATTTTATTACAATTTATTTTAATACAATTTAATGAAATTGAATATTATGAGAAAATAAACATTTTGTGTCCTTGTTACACCACATTTGTGTCCTTGTTACACCACAAAATTTATGAATTTGTATATGCTAATTTCTTCCCAGTGAAAAGAGTGATTATCTTCTCTTTTGGAGAAAAGTTTTATAAGGTGCCATAGAAAAGTTTCCAACATGAATCCAAGATGTTAATTTGCATTTAAAAAATTGACATTTTGTAATTTGGGTGTAACCCAAATTCCTTGACACTGAATTCTTGGCCATATATATATATATACTAGATGGTGCTGCCTTACTGATATATCAACCCAAAGACGCATAGAAGTGATACACCAATCTGTCATATTATACTGACACTGAGTCGAGTCGAGCAGTCCTTGTACTAACCAGCTAATTCTGAGCACCTGGCAGGAAAGCCTAATTCTGTACATACAATGATGTACGTTGTACATGTAGTTTCAAAACATTACCGCAGATATCATAAATTACTTGTAATTCAATCGAGGTATGAAAATAGTTATGGAAGTTTGAAATATCCGAGACAATAGCTAGATGATTCATTTTTTACTTGAATCAGTCTGGGTGTGTTTTCATTAATGTGGATGATTTTCTTCGGCAATGACAGTGCATCATGTCTTGGTTTGCAAACTCTGGTTTTTTTTATTTACCACAACATCTTCAAAATCAGGTAATTTGCAAAACATATATGCAGCATATACATATTTCTAAATTGTCTTATATAAAGATCATGTTGTTTACAAAAGGAAAACTTCCTAATGATCAGCTCAGTCATATAAGTCACGTACTTCCATTATTACGTAGTTCTTATATTGCTTGCTTCCTTATTATTTTCTAGATAGGTGCTTTAGTATTTTTTCTTATTTTGTTGATGCATTTTTTCCAATGGAATTATTGTCATAATTGATCAAATCCACCGACTTCAATAATCCCTTCGGGGGCCCCCCGTTTTTCAACGATTACGACTGAAGTGTCTCCACTAACAATCCAGGCTTGCAACAGGCACATTTTCTATTCAAAACGCATACCCACGTTAAAATGCATTGTAAAATTCTAAAAAGGTCGTCAAGAATATAATAAACATGCTTAAATACCGATTTTAAAATCGTAAACAAAACCACGTGTTTCTTACCTCGCTATCCATTTTTGTTGTGTTCCGAATGGTCACGTGACTGGCTTTCGGAAACTTCTGCTCAATATGAATCCGGCAAACGGCAGCTGTGAATGGTATAGCAGTAATTTGGTAGCCGCAGTATTGCGTATTTTATTTGCGCATGTCATTCATTCCTCTTCCGGAATAACTTGTGATCACTTGCGATCAAGATTTCCTTGTATAATTTAAGCCGACGATTCTTCATTCTCACGCCTTCAACATGGGAACTCCTGTTGGAACTCTGGTAACAAAAACTAGATTTAAAATTTATGTTTCTATAAATCATCGCACATCAAATCTTCACCAAGACGCATTATATCTATTAGATTTGAAGGTCATTCAACTTGAATTTCAAGTACAGCCTACCACAGAGGCACGCAACTACTATAAATATTGATATTGAACCTGTATTTATATACTTTCGATGAGCAATCTTTTTAGAGCGTACGTAGTAGTCCAGCTTAAGTCTTTGTAAAAAGGCACGATTGTCTCGTTACAAATGTCTGAAAATACACATATATGCTATACTGATATGGGTCACCATGTGTGTTGTGACCCATATATCAGTATAGCATATATGTGGGTAGAGCACAGGGATTCATTACAAAAGTCTGAAACATATATGTTTATGTGTGCTGTAACGCATATCAGTATTACAGCATATATGTATTGAAATGTGTATACAAAGTAACAAACCCCTCCTACTAGAAATTCCTACAAGCTTATAAGGTACATGAAATTTAAATTTAACTCAATTGTAATGGATCACGAACAAAGAGGGTCACAGATAAATCATACCCTTGGGTAAACAAAAATAAAGTTGAACTGATGGAACAAGAGCGGCAATTCAGTGGGAGGAATCACCCCCCCCCCCTGAAAGGTCCTATTACAATTTCAAGTAACATACTACATGGGTTATGTTTCTTGAAATTGTAATAGGACAGATTGTACCATTCCACATAAATAAACGTGTTTGTATATATCAGAGTTTCCATGTCAGCAACATATGTATACTTCACTCTGGAAATATGACTAGAACTCTAAACCTTAAACAATTAAAGCATCTATTTATTAACGGATTTAACAGTAAGAAACAGATTATAAGTGCTACATGTAGTGCAATAGGTAAATATTTATATAGTAATACAACTGCCCTACGGAATGTACAAAATAACTAGTTGGTATGGTGCTACATTGTAGAAAGCTAATTATGTCGACACAGCTATAATAATAAAAAGTAAGAACCACACGACATTCCCATTTAATTATGGTACTCAATTAATAACATTTCCTTGTTTTTATACAAGTTATGTAGATCATGTTTCAGCAGTATAGAGGATAGGGGGCGGCCTTATGTCTAGATGTGTGTATGAAGCAGACGTGTCTCGGAGTACAACACATTGTCTCAGTGCAAGAGTGACTTTATTTAGTTCTTCGTGTGCTTTTATAACCAAAAATGGCATAGGTCAAAGCATGCAATGATAAATTTAGAAAACGGAAGTTTAACAAGCCAATGAAAAGGGTCCTAACATAACAAAATCTGAAGTGCCATAACTATAGATTCCCGGATGTAAACAACCAAGTTTGGTATTTAAAAGGGACACACTAGAAATATGTATACAGATGTATAGTTTCCAATGTACATATGTACAACAGGCATACCAGAAAAGACCAATCAATGTAACCTCCTATAAAGGTTTGTAAGCTAGGGCACAACACATTATCACTCCTGCCACAAAATAAGGCTTTAAAGGCTGATGCCTTCATAAAAAAAACATTCACATGAATTTCTTTTGTAACCAAACTAGTTACTTCAAATGTTTGAAATGACATGATCTGAAAACAAGTTTTTTTTTTACCATAGCCATGTTTTTTGATGATACAAACACCAAAGCAAGTACAGAGCTGTATGTTTGTAAATAGTAGGGAAGGGATTTATGTGTTAATGTTATGCATAAATGCACATGTACATGAATATATTCATACGTGTATATATATTTATTCATAAATAGTCTGAAGAATCTCCTAGAAGAGATGAAATTTCTAAAGACTCCTTGAGAATTTTTCTTTTTATAATATTTATTCATATATATAGTCACCCATAAGCCATCTCTGCATCCCACTTCAGGTTAAAGCTTGCAGTGTTGAATTTAAGAAGTTTGTAGTTGATCAGTATATGTCCTTATTACTACACTATATACAGGAAATATACAAAGTGACAAGTCATTTGTACTTTACCCAGGTAGATACACTAGTCTTACAAGACTTAATATATAAGATAGTTTACTCTGTCTACATGTATACATAAATGTACATGTCAAGTCATGATAAGTTATGCCCATATCAGTGGTTATAAATGATTCTATCTTAGGAATCTTTTTTTTTCTAATATCGGTGCAAGTAAAATCACAATTTTTTTGTTGCAGTATTGTTGATTAATGAACACGAGTACAAATACTTCTTATACATACATGTAAATATAATTTAGCATCCATGTAGGTGCTTTTAGTTCCTAATTAATAATTGTTTGATTATATATAAGCAGACTCTATAGACTATATAATCAGGAACTCTCTACAAACTGACTAAATGATATGGTCGCACTGCAGTCATATATATATAGCTAGTGTCCAGTTAGACAGAGTTCAAAAATGTTTCTGTGTTAAATGATAGGTCCAGTATATTTTACATTGGTTTGGTATATACACCGAGCTGTTATGTTTTAGATCATCATCATAGATCAGTTAAGATATCACAATCAGTTGGAGTTGGCTTCTAAGTTATAATGTTGATATTTTCTGTTGGCTTTTCCATATTCATTTACAGCTGACCTTAAATTTTAAGAGGACTTTTAAAATACCAATGAAGTGTAAAAATAATGGATACAGGAACATTTATATTTCCATTGTATTTAACTACATTCTGTCCGAAGTTAAACCCCTATTTATATTTAATTACCTGAACAGGATTGTTAGACAAATACTGTATAATATAAATAAACATGGTGGATTTACACCTCTTGAAATGTAATACTTCAATGAACTAATGTGATGTTGAAAACAAAGTTAAAAAAAATTCTGTAAACTTTTGATATATCATCTAATATTGACTTCTGGAGGTTTAAAAGCTTGCTGTTTACATAACAATTGTTATATTATCTACTGCAGAGCAAAAGTAAATATATTATTATCTATTTCATCAGTTTTGCATGCTCATGGTTACCTTCGAATTCATGCTGTCTGAGGGTATGATGGATCATTCCTACATTGGGGTAAGTAATGATGACCAAATATAGGCCATGTCATCCACAGGACCTATTTTTACTTGTCAAATAGATGAAAAAAAAGTTGATTTAACCCTTTCACCCCTAGGTAACTTAAGTAGACTCTACCATACATTGATCTGGATGAGTCCATTATGGTCTACAGTGGTGAAAGGGTTAAATGTGGCTGATATTTATGCCTACCAAGAGGGTAGTATCCGATCTTCATATATATGCATATCAGAGTTCACTTGAGAACTTCTCTTTGTAGTCATCTCAATTCAAGCAAATGAAATGTGCTTTTGTCTGCAATTAAACTTGACAATGTCTGTTGGTCAATCATCAGGTTCAATTTCTATACCTCTCTTAAACCATATATATATACAATTGCTAAAAATGAAGAAATAAATACACTGATCATGAAGTCTTAGGTGTCTTCTCCCCTCTGGAGGTTTAGTCCTGGTTACAGCTTATATATCTGTATATATCTTGTACTCTTTTGATCAATGTATATATATATGCGATAACACTGGTTTTAATATAAATTTAAAATGTATGCCAGATCATCATCATCGGATACCCACAGTTGATTTTGCTTCGGTACTCACTCATGATGAAAATAAATAAATAAATAAAATTACATGTATGTAACTTGTAACAATTGAAACAAGAAGATGCTGGCAATAATTTTTATATTGACACGCTTGTATACAGATCATATGCAAAACACTCCATTTTTGTATTTCAAAAAATGACATGCCGACCCTGTATAAACCGGACACCTGTGTAAACCGGACAAATAGTTTGGTCCCTGTGACATCCAGTTTAGACAGATTATACTGCATTTTGTTTCCACTTTTGCAGGTCTTGCCATGGAATGACATCGTACTCGAAGACAGGATGTATGAGAACAGTGGCAGTGTTGTGGCAGAACAGGTAATTTATATCTATCACAATAGATTATTTTTCAAGCGTACTTTCTCATATAAATAACCTATATATATATATATGCTTAGAATATTTTTTTTCAGTAAAGAATAAGGAATGCCTCAGCTTGATTATGCTTAGAATATAGACATATTCTTCAGTCTTAAGCAAATGACTAATATAATGATATTGTAGAATCTCTTAAATGGAAAAGGAAGGATTTGTTATTTGATTTATTGTATCTTCTGGGTATGAAAAAAAAGAACTCGAGCACACTACATTGGTTAGCCTGGGGAACCAGCATTGACCCAGATTACTGAATGGAAATGATTTAAGATCGTAGTCCAATAACTATAATAGTATATATATATCAGCCAGATTTCTAATGAAGCATGTATGGGATTTTGTAGATGGATTAGAAAAGTGAATTATTGGAAATAAATCATGTATTTTGCCTTGATTGCTAAGATATCAAGATGAGCGACACAGGCCTGTTGACCTACATATATCTCAAATGATTTATTTACATGGTGAATTATTAACATTTGAAATTGTATCCTTTGATTTTATCAATGATTTCGATAAAAACCTTGACTTCTGCACAAAGATTTATTATTAAAAAAATTATGAAGTGCTATAAACTCTTGTATGAAAGCCACTTTTTAAGTACTACAATGTACTGGTCCTTTATTCAAATTTATTATATTGAATTGTTTGAAGTGTATTTCAGAAAAAGGGTATGATTAATTTTGTATTATAAACTGAATTTACAAATTACATTTTTTGTCATGATTTGATAGAACTGTGCTAATACAAAATAGATATTTATCACAGGGGACCTCAAATGTAGGGGAAAACAGAGTAAATATTCTAAATGTGTTCATTGTTTGTATTGTTTTGTTATATTTCAAGTTATATTATGATATTTGAGTCCTTTATATACTGCATAAGTATAGTTCATGTACATTTTTACATTTATGTACTGTACTTATCAGTGTCCGAAATGTGTCTTGCCTATTGGAATAAACTGTGGACTTTGTTATTAAAGTTATCAAGTTCCTTTGTATTTTTTTGGGCAAGATATGAACATCTTCAAAGACTCAGCATTACATTTTAAACATTTACAATTGTATATTCCAGCGAGTTTGATGGTTTGCATAACTATACACTTCTATTAAGTTTTGTTATTTTGAAGAGTTTTGGTAAGTAGATTGTTTTTTTGGTTATTCAATGGAGAGTTTATTATTTCTTTCCAAAGCAGTTTAATAGTGTAATTTTAATAGTGTAATAAGTGATTTATATTCGAGATGTATAAGTTTTTAGATCTTCTATTTTTTTAATATAACTTGCATTAGATATCAATTTCAAAATGGATCCTGGTGAGAAGGAACAGATTTCTGCAAAATGTAAAGCTATGCAAATATTTATTCATCAATGCAAAACTTTTTGTTAATTTATTGACAGATTTAATAATAAAGTATTATCAAATAATATATATTTGCATAAAATTGTTGTTAATCTCCTTCTCTACATTGCTTTAAGCTGGAGAATTTCTGTTATTCAGGAAACTCATAACGTATCAATTCGAATGAATGCAAGGATGTTTCAGCAGACAACACAGGACAGATACTTGGAGAGCTTTGGTTTAGCTAGACGACGGGTGCTAGGCGACGGTAACTGCTTATTTAGGGCCATAAGCAAGTATTGTAAGGGACTGAAGATGCCCATTCGGAGTTAAGGGCCACTGCGGTTGATTTCATTAGAAGTAATCTGCATATGTTTAGGGACTTTTTCCACCCAGATGATCCAGCTGTTGACTTTGACCAACATATGTTACATGAAATTGACCAACTTTCCAAAAATGGGGTGTATGCAGGACAGGAGTGTGTAATAGCTTTATCTCTTGCCCTAGGTGTAGATATTCTTGTCACGCATGGGGGTACTGAAACAGATCCCAGGGTATTTACATTACAGCACCATAGCAGAGGCGAAAATGCCAATATTCTTCACATTGTATTTTCAGATATAGGTGGTGGTCATTATGATGCGACTGTTGACAGAGATACTAGTGTTGGGGAAGTCAATAATGAAGACGAGATAATTAAACCTTCAAATAGGAAGTTTGAATGGAAGGAAACCAGTTTCTCTTCCTTTTTTTCAGGCAAAACTTCAACATCTCCTACAGCAACTTCTGGTAGTCAAATCCATGTGTCTCGTCATCAAAACAAATTTAGCTGTAGCTTCTGTAAAAAGCAGTTAAGTTCTAATGCTGCAATTAAACGCCATACCATTAGGTACCATCCAGACGAAAAATTATCCTACAAAAGTAGGACATCATTAAATAAGTGTATGGTTCCTTTATGTAATGAAAAGTTTAGAACAGTTAAAGATGTATCAAAACACTTAGAGAATTTCCATTCTGCAATTATAGAAAGATCTTTGCTAACGTTTTCAAGCTTTGATGAATTTAGGTCATGGAAAGTGGATGAGGAATTAGAAAACAATGTTTTCTTCACTAAAGAAAGGAAAGAAACTGATAGTAAGGCAAGCACATCTTACCAGTTTGTTTGCAACAGAAATGGATTTAAAAAATCAACATTAAGTAAGAAAAACATTACCAGTTATAGAGTTCGTAAAGGTAGTATTAAAGGGTCTTGTAAGATCAATGATATGTGTCCATCGCGTATGCTAGTTGTTGTAGACAAAGCTACTGGAAATGTCAAGGTACAATATATACAAACACATAGCCATTCTGTTGATTTTGATCAGACAAAATATCTTCCAGTTCCACAGAATGTAAGAGATGATATTGCTAAAAAACTGTCATTAGGGATTCCGGTTGAATCCATTTTAGACGATATCCACAATGATGTTGGTAACTTAGGTGATAGGGATTCAGATGACATAAAGTTTTATCAATTAGTGAATCGTAAAAATATTATGGAAATGAAAAGGAAACTTGTAGACTGTAAATATCAAAAGCATAGGGATGATGCAACCTCAACGTTACTCTGGGTACAGGAGTCCCGAAATAATCCATCAGTCAATCCTGTACTTGTCTATAAGCCGCAAGGTGTTGAAGATCCGTCTATTCCTTTAGGTAAAAATGACTTTATGCTAGTTCTCATGACGCAAGCACAAGCTGATATGTACCACAAGTTTGGCAATAGAATTTTATGTATGGATTCAACACACAAAACAAATTATTACGAATTCAAACTTATTACTTTGATTGTAGTTGACGAGTATCATAAAGGATACCCTGTCGCATTTTGTATTTCTAATAGAGAAGATACAACAGCTATACAGATTTTTTTGAATGCAGTCAAATCCAAGTGTCCAGAAACGGACATAGGTATTATTCTTACCGATGATGATATGGCAGGTGTAAATGCTGCTAGAGCAGTATATGGTAGAGATATTCAGCATTATCTTTGTGTTTGGCATGTGCACCAGTCCTGGAAGCGAAAACTTCAATCTGTCCAAAATAAAGACCATAAAGTTGAAATTTATTTCTTTCTCCATGCTCTGTTAAATGCTAAAACTGAGGCAGAATACAATGATTTTATGAGGTCTTTTACAACAAAATATGCAATTTTAGAGCCAAATTTCTTTTCTTATTTCCAAGACAACTATGCATCACGACCTGAAAAATGGGCACTTCATCTGCGTCAATCAGATCTACAAACACAAATAAATACAAATATGTTTGTTGAAAGTTTTCACAATAAGTTAAAAACTGTTTATTTTGGTAGGAAGCAGAATAAGAGAATTGATAAGTTGATATATATTCTAATGAATATGGAGAAAGATTATTATCTAAACAGGATCAAGTATACAACCTACAATAAACCGGAGGATTTTCATAACTGTCAAGTTTCAGAGCGCCATCATGCATCAAGTTTAACCATTCCTGACAATTTCATTGTTAATGTTAATGAACATCAATATTCCATTCAATCGTCAAATGAAAATGTTCCTCCTTACACAGTTAATAGGATAGCAACATCATGTACCCTTAAATCTTGCTTTGACAGGTGTCACACCCCTCCATGTATAAATTTATGTACACACATGTACACTTGTTCATGCCCTGACTACCAACTTCTATGCAAGCACATACATAAAGTGCATTCATTAAGTAATTTGCCAAGTGCCTCTTCAGAATTAGTCGACGAAATGGTCCATACATCAACCCATAACACTGCATCCACATTAAATAATGATGATCGACAATTAGACAGATGCAAGAAGGCTGTTGATATAATTAAAAATAAACTTAAACTGCCAAATATTCAATCATCTTTAAGTCTTAAATCTATTGCTCTGAATTTGGAAAATGTGGTTAGGGCATTAATAGCTGCAGAGAAATCAGTTGCACCTCAGAAAATGTCACCAAAGAGTAAGGTAGCATCAAACCAAAATTTTGAAAAACAGCCTAGATTTAAAAAAACACATGGTAGGAGACAAAAAAGAGGAAAGGTATTGCACGCACCTTCAGCTGAAGAAAAAGCAAAATTGTTACAACCAACACAGACTGAGAATCGGCAAACACCTACACTAGGTACACGCACAGGTCCATCCGTAGCACCATACCCTCCAATGAGATATGTACAAAGAACACCTACAGAGTTTCAACCTTCAACAGAAACCACTACAGACGACCCAATTGTTGTAAGAAACGGTGGCATAGCCATAAACAACAACTACCGCATTCCACCACAATCCAACAACAGACCATTTTCTTTCAAGTTGCCTACAGGACAGACAATTACAGTTGTCACAACTCGCCCTCCACCTTCATCAAACCAGTCAGACAATAGATATTGAATTACTCCTACACAAATACAACAAAAATACTGTTGCATAGGTAAAGTGCTACTTTATTTTCTCAACTGATTGAAACAAATAGTCCAATTAATTTATTTGTATAGTGCAGTTGTGGACCTGTGGATAGTGCAGACACAACTTATTAGGGTGTAGATTTTTATCGTACAGTTGTGGACCTGTGGATAGTGCAGACACAACTTGTAAGGTATATTCATTTAATTTATGTTGGATAATTATGTAGAATGCTGGGTGGATATATTCAAGCTAAAAACTACTTTCTGTTGGCATTCACAGTAAATATAAATACTAAAAGATGTCCTTGTCAATTTGAATGTCAATTGGAAAGTTTTTCATTTGTTTTGATAATAAACTGATATCTAAATTCAATTTTATTCTGGATTTAGCTTGATTTCTGATAAATGTTAACACAGCTTTTTTCTTTTGCATCACAACTATAATGATGTCATGATGACCTGACATTATAGTCTCATAAATCAAAACTGACTTTCTCTATATATAGTGGCAATGCAGAGAAAATGTAAATGTATATCTTATACTAAATGTCATATGGCATTACACCGATGGCGGTAAAAGTTTGAGAATTGTCTGGCTTTTGTTCTCCAACTTTCATTTTGCTGGTGTCGTGTTGTATTTTGTATCCTCAATAACAATTAATATGATTTTATGCTGGGGTAGTACATGTATTTGATACTTAACTATGTGATGATTTGTTTTTATTACTATATTTTATTAACAGAAATAAACTTACACCCGTCTGTATCCTTTTTGTAATCATATTGAACTATATATTTTAAGGCTCATTGACAGTTTTTATGTTTCCTTAGCAATACCCAGAAAACTTGTTTCTCAAACAATGTAAATGCATGTAGATATCAAGCCATGTTATTTAAAAAAGATGATGTATAAATTATGATATCAAACCATTTTAAAACAGTAGGCTAAGTTACAACTGTCTACAATTGTGTTTTGTATTAAATATCATTTCTATATAAACATGCTTATTACTATACTTCTTATATTTACACAACATGTAAATTTTCATTCATAAACTGTTCTTTTCTTACATTAAAAGTTTATAAATTTACGGTATCTATATATATTTCATTGGAGGAACAAGGCACCCAACAAAAGGAAATAGATTACATTTATGCAGATATTGACTTAAAATATAATGTATTCCAGAATACTACAAGTAGTCAAGATACAACTTGTAAGGATAAAATCAGGTTTTTAAAGGACCTGAAAGTATATTGTTTTCTTTCAAAGATAACATGTATGAATTTGCTAATTGCTAATTATAATGTTAACATGTAAACTTTGAAATTATTTGTCGAGTACACATGGATGCATTTTTTATGATTTTTAATTTATTTCACAGAAAAATTCAAACTTAAACTGATATTTCTACCCATGGTCACTAAGTAATAGACAAATGTTTTCTGTTACCAATTGTTGGAAGACCTATGTATACAGTATGGTATGCATAGAAAAGCCAGAAGCAGTCTTCAGTTATTTCAGATATATTAATATTCAATAACAATAAATATGATAAATTCTGTGATGGTGTGAATACTGCTTAAGGTCAGCTATGAATTTTGAACTGTTCCAAATTTTCATACCAAATTTTATATACAATGTACAATCATTCTGCAAGAGCTATTTAAAACAATAGTTTCAATAGTTGTAGTAAAGCATTTCCTTTTTCTTTTAATTCGATTGAACTAGTATTTTACCAAATTATTTCCACAAATTTTCATGGCTGACCGCTAGGGGGCACTCTCATCTCTAGAAGACCAGAGATTGAGAGTGATGCTTCAATCAAACCGAAGCACACACAAATGAATAAGGAAGACAGTAACCTAGTTATGATATGCAAGGGATAAGATATTTGCACAACACTTGCAGGTTTTCATAAGAAAAGAACAGAACAGTGTTGCCTGAAACATGACAAAGTGTAAATCATTAATTAAGTTGCTAAGAGAAGGATAAACCATATTTGTTGGAAGCATTCTCAGGTGGTGATGATTCAGAATTGTACAACCCTATAACCACATATACAATTGCTAGGCATGAAGTTGGCCCAGAGATCAAGACCAACCCCAGGAGACTATCTCCAAGGGTCATAACATGGAAACAGGCGAGATCCCCACATCAAAATTGCTGAACAAGAAGAATACACTTATGTTTTTAGTGTCTTACCTACCCAACCAGATTAAATGGTCCTTTTTGCAACTTGCTTTTCTTGCACTCCTTTGATGAATTGGTATGGTACTCGGCAGATTTGAAATGGAAAACAAAATACCAGGTGAGCTATTAAGGACCCTGGTTATAAAGCATCTTAAGATCTTTCCATTGTTGAAGGTTTGATTCTAGCATATTTAGATCTGGATCAGAAGAAGAAGAGCAAGAAGATTGTGGATCTTTAAGCCTATAATCTATTTGCTGGTTTTTTAAAAACATACACAAAAAGTATGATTGATTAACACATTTAAACAAGGTATATATAGCTTAAACACTGAGTAAGCATCAACTTCTTTGATCTGAAGATTAAAGTCTATAACATGTGAAAGTTTGTGCAATGGTCAGCTACATAAATGTTTAGTAAGTTCATTTAAATAGTACTTTTTATGCATATGAAGTGAACAACTTGAAGGTTACTATACCCTTATGCTTTCATTAATCCAAATTCTAGTCTGCAGTTACTTTCAGATTCCTCCTGAGGAATGAGGAGAGGTACATTATTACCTTCAGAACATACATCTCTAATACAAATTTATTTAAACCTCAATGGTTATTGGTCTTGTGAAGAACTTTAAAGAAAATAGTACAGTGTGCAGATTATCTATTTGTAACCGGGTTGGTGTCCTTGAATAATGACAAAGTCAACCGGGTTGGGTTCGAGCATTTATTGTCTCTCCGATATGTTGATCACAGTATTTAGTATAGATATTGCACACAAGTAGGTACCAGCTAGTATGGATGATGTACACAGATATAGATGGTTTGACCCTGCAATACAAAATTACACACCTATAAGAAACATAGTTACACACATATCTCCTTACTTGTATTGGCTATAATAAGTCACAACTATATAACTCGTATAAAATCCACATACACATTATACTTATCCTATTTACATAATTCAGTAAAACCTATTCATCTCTCACTATACATACATGTACAATCATGATGACTTTGAAAGAAAGAAAGAAAGATTACTATTGACTTTTCCTATT
>JAUMHH010194480.1:0-13862 GCA_032359455.1 Chlamys rubida
ACACACTCCATGTATATATACTTTACACGACACACACTCCATGTATATATACTGTACACGACACACACTCCATGTATATATACTTTACACGACACACACTCCATGTATATATACTGTACACGACACACACTCCATGTATTTATACTGTACACGACACACACTCCATGTATATATACTGTACACGACGTTCGATTTTATTATATTTTATTCAGTTAATAAATGGATTCGTCTTTAACATCCTCTTGGATAAAAGGAGTTGAATTCGTGACGTTATATCTTTGTTAAAATAACCGCTAACATTCAAAGCCGTACTTACGTCAGCTCTCTTTTTATTCTGAAATTTACACGTATTTGATAAAAGCCAAATAAGTATGTTTATATCATATAAACATGTATAATAACCGGCGTCAGCACGCAGTGGGGAAGTCATAGCAACAGAACCGGAACTGGAATCGTCTTCTTTTGTTAGCATGTTTTTGCGATAAACATGTATCTATAATTCAAATATTTTGCAAATAGATATTACGACAGTCAAAAGTATCTGCTTTATCCAATAAGCCATTAGTAAAAGACGAGCAATACTTGTCACAGCACCAAACGCATTATATGTCTTCTCTGTAGAATCAAAGGTCGATGTAACACGTGACGCCATTAACCAGGTATATCGTAAACAAATATTTGGGTTATTTTTAAAGCAATTTGACATTGCGGAATTAAATCACGCGTCATGCATGATTGTATTCAGCAATGTCAAATTGCTTTAAAAATAACCCATGGGACAGACCGGATTAAAGTTTAATGAGTTGTGGTATAAATTAGCGATATAAAACAATTGTTTATACCTGACGTTGCATGAATGTATGTGTATGTCTTTTTTTACAATCAATTCGTAGTCCCAACATTGTGTTTATCTATGTATAAATTAGCTTTCCCAAAACTTCAAACTATACAACAATAGCAAGCACAATGACTGCCATAATGGCACTATATACTAAACCGAACTGGGTTAAAATTTAGCTAAATGAATTTAACACATTCGTGTTCGATTTTATCCATTAAATCAGTGGATATCAGATGAATGCCAACCGATAAAGATTGATGGCTACTAACATCATGTATAGTCAAACCGCGACATACAGAACCTTGTAGGTCTGACATCAAAACAAGCTACATCAATACGTTTCAGTAGATTTTTTTGGTTTGTTTGTGTTTTACGTTCTATTATTAGCTATGGTCACTTAAGGACGTGCCATGTTTTGGTGGTGAAGGAAAGCCGGAGAAAAAACACCGACCAGCACGTTGCGACTGCCCCACGTTAGTCTCGAACCCACGACCCAGTTGTGGAGGGCTAGTGGTAGCAGAATATCAGACGCTTTAACCACTTGTCCACCGCAGTTCAGAAGGTACGTAGTATATAGGGTCATTGTCTTGTAGACTTTTTAGATACTCATAATTACGCCAATTGCTCGGCAATGCCGAAGTAAGAAATGTGTACAAAGTGATTATTTAAAGTTACCATTTGTAGTAAATGTTTCTCTATTAGAAAATAATAAACATTAATACATGTCTATCATAGAAGATGTGTATATGTAACATTTGTAGTTAGCTTTTTATAGTGACGACGAACACCACATCAAGCACAGCAAATTGTTCCTCGGAGTACAACGACGTATGTGTTCAAATAACATATTCGATTTAAAGTCGACTTGTCACATATAGTGTTACATTATGTATATACTGCGTTAGCTAAAATAAAGAAGACTGGACCTGACGCTACATCTCGGGTGTATTGGAACTCGTGCGTTGACAGACAGCGGTTCCGTTGTCGTAATGATAAAGTCCCAAACGTCCACTGCTGACAAAAAGCGGGATCGAAACAGCTTACTGATCCTCCTCGATGTGAATATAATTGTCTAGGCGGAAATGATTATTACTGATCTTACTAATTTGCTGTTCAACGGAAAAACCAGTCATGACACTTTATCTGTTTGTTAAGGCCTTGATAAGGACAGTTGTTGCTACTACATACAAAGTGTTGTTAGCTATTTGATAGAACCAGTCAACAAGTGTGGAAAGGGAACTCTACAAGCATGGTTGTGTCTATTTTATAAAACAATTCCCTAAGGTAGCATTGTACACCTCATTTAGTTCCAACCTTGAACAAAATATAGACAGACTAGGGTGCGGATGTAAGAAAAGCTAGCGCCAAGTAACACAATCTAATGACAGATAGAATATTGATTGGAACCTTTAGCCTTGAAATGAAGAATCACAAATCGGTAGCGACAATGACCGTTTTGGGGATAACCACTCAGACACTATCGGTCATCACCGGACATATATCAATACTCCCATGACCATTCAGGTTTCGAACATTGAGGAGAAAAATATGTCCTTCCCTGTGTGTCTAATTTGTATGAATTGCATTGTAAAAACACTTCAAAGTAAAATAATGGTAATAGATGTATCATTGTATTGCTTGGCATTATATACTCCAAGGTGACAAGAAACATCAATACCATGATTTGAAAAGACAACCAAATACAAAAGCACCATATCATTTCCTTCATTAAACATACTTCCATGAATTTCACTGCGTGTTTAGTCAAGGTATCATACACCTGATGTATAATGTAATGTAACCGAGATGAACAGACCACTGACAATCGTTCCTTGTGATGTAACATTATAACTAGAAACTAAAAGTATAATAAGTAAGTCGATACAGTAAGCCAAATGAAAGCAACATTTGCATTTCTCTATATTACCATTTCGTCCATCTAAGACTCGTCAGTTGTACATGTACTGAATAACAATATCCATGTATAGTGTTCCGAAACATATCAAGAAAAAAATTAAAATCAAATGTAGAAAATAGCAAAATCAAAAAGAAAAAACAATGAAGAAAAAAAGCAAAACAAAACAAACCTAAAAAAAATAATAAAAAAAAAACCAACAGAAAAAATAAGTAAAAAGAAACCCTTTACAAAGTTATAAATTTACAATTCATGGCTTAATCGTTTTGTTATTTATGCATATGATATATGTTAAGGCTGTACTTGACAACACTTATACTCTATGATCTGAATCTTTATTTTACTACAGTACTTTTAGTAAAGTTACTATATTCTCATCCAACAGATATTCCCGATTTTGTTCTCTATACAGTCGTATTTTACTACTTGTTTTTTTTATTTCTAGAATTCACTTTAAGTGTGAAATCAGATAGTTTGGGAATCTTGTTTAAAAATAAAATAAAAAATATAGAAAAGAAATGTCAACAAAACCATGATTCGAACAAAAAAATAATAAACTCTGTGAAACTATGCCAACATTTGAACAAACAAGATATTTACATTGAGATATTGGGGAAAAAACCAAAGACGATTAAGACAAAGTATTCAGCTTCATATACGACTCGTACCATAGAAATTAAGGTCACATCGCAATCTCTGGTAGTGACAACGAATCCAGGATACACTTACGAATATAACCTAAAACAAAGACCTTTATTTCACACATAGAGCATGTTTCCCAATGAGATCAGGAGGGCAATCGTGACATGTACACTTGCCCATAGTCTTCATCAGCCTGCATCGTTCCCCTGTTCTGAGTTACAAAATACCTTTTACAAATATGTGTTAAAGACAATACCGAGTGGGCCGAAACATTTAAACTGGATTGAATTTGCCGAGACTCCCCATTGGATGTTGTCTGGTCATCTTCTTGTGAAAGATATTTTAAGTATCGCAGTTTATCAAAAGAAATTGGCATATACAGATCAACATTTTCCCACATTCTGAGTTGCAAAGAATCGATCTAGTTTATCTTTAGTTTGTCCGTTATAGTCGAAAACTATCACGGAAGTCATGATATCGCCCGCGACATGTTAACATCGTTGGGAGGGGAAGCAGGGACACAATTAGTATCCCCCAGAAACAGCAAATACAGTTGAACTTATTGACAAGATTAACATTTTGTCAACGTTAATTCTAAAAACAAAAATATGATATCGATCACCTTAATACCTTTACTAGAAAGTGAAGTGTTAACAGAATATTAGCAGCCAATTTAAACACAAAACACATCGATTAATATAATGAACGTATTGTAATGAGTAAAAGAGCCCATAATCGATTTTATTTAAAACAAACACACAACATTAAAACAACAATAAACACAGTTTGCATTACAATTACAAGACGCCCACCCACGATACGGGGGTGCATTGGATCAATGAATGAAATGTAAATAAAGTATATGGAATGGAGTTCACATTAAACTTGATACTCGACAGGTACAGTTAAATCTACGTAACAGAGAAATTGAAATAAATGCTACAGACATTGCATACTATCCATAACAATCAAAAATGGTATTTTTTAAATTACATCTGCAAATTTATCTCACTTTTTGTCGAAATCATGTTATATATCATAGTAAATCATAGTATATTCTATTCAAAATCACATATTTAGTTGCAAAATGTAGTGAGGGAAATGTTGTTTATACTTGTATAATGCTCATCTCCTAGCCTACCCCTTCCAACCTTCTTCAAACATTTAGACGTGCCCCATTCTCATATAATCATAACAGAATGTTGCATGTAGGCCTACAACAATCTTGTGATAAACAACTGTGTGAAGAGGTAAGGTTTTTCAATATGTACACATATGTTCACTTGCGTATTGAACTAAGACAAATCACGTTAACAAATATGTACTGATATTTGTATTAATGCCGTTCTGCCCTTCATTTACTTCTGATACGATCAACTCGGTTTGATGTCTTCTCTTCTAAATATTGTATTTTGTCTGTTTATTACTACTTTACAATGCCAGCGTGGTCTCGGAGGTGTAATACATACCATAGGGGTACACCATTCTTCTTGAGTTTTTATTTTTGTTAAAAACAATCGAAACTAAATGGAATTTATAGCAACGTTGCTAAGGAGATTCTGTCATAAATGACATTTAGCGCTAATACGTATGATACAGTGATATCCCCAAGGTAACCGCTCCACGTTGTATGTGAAAGCCTACATGCCATCGTGTAAAAGATTTTTGACAACGCTTTCTAATCACAGATAACTGGTAGATAGCCGATGCCTGTGTTTGCGAAGTCTCGTGGTAATTCCGACCGTCTTTCGAACTACGTCACATATACCGCAGCACGTTTTTATATAACATCAGCCAGCTTCCTTACTCTACACAGATGTTTGACAGATATAATCTTACCTTTTTTATGTTGTAATGTAGTACGGTTCTGCCAACAATATGTAACGGGGCGATGTATGGGCTGCTCTGCTGGGAATGATCGACTGTTTTGTTTTTTCCCGTTTCTGTCAAGTCTTAAGATGTCATGATTTGATTTAATACTCAGCGAATTACAGAAGATGCATTGAGCCAAGGACTTATCATCGGTGTCAATATAACGCCTGGTTTGGGGAATTACAAGGAAAGGTATCTATTTGATGCAAAGTGTTCAAGGATTCTTGACAAAGGGTGAAGAGTCGGATCAACTCTTAGCTTTATGCTTGTTAACAGGTATCGCACGAGATTAAGTAAAGTACTCTTTTTTTGCGCTACCGTTTGTGTGTCAGTCGGGATCAATATTGTCAATAATATGTGAAACGAAATAATGGGTTCCTAACAAGTAATGGCTGAGTAATAAGCTGGTGGACTATCAAGTTTTTTATATAATTTTTATTGTCTTCACCATATGCAAAGGTTTATCAAGAGGAAATATAGATAAATGTAACATAAAACCTGTGAGACATCGTAGGTTACATAATTACAAATAATTAAACAGGATAACCAAATATGTAGGGCTTTATCCTATAATGTTCTAATTTTGTTTAAAAACAATCAAAACCTCAGTCTTCAACCAAAGAGAAATAAAAAATGATCAAAACGTCATATAAAAATACATTAAGTGTAATATAAAAAATCATTTAATTTTTTGAAGACAAAATACATACAGATGACATGATTTCTTTTAATTTATGACCACTCTTAATACTGTTCGACCTTGAGAGAAGACCTAAGATACATCATTTTTCAAAAATATGTGAATTGCTATAAATTATTCGCGTAAAAGAGATAAAAGTGGCTTTTTCAAAACTGGGGGAATTTGGATAAAAAACAGTTAACATATGAATCATACAATATAATAAAATAGACGTAAATTATATAGTACTCTCTTTCAAATGAAAGTATACCAGTGTATGTACTCTAATTGTCATCATTCTGTAACAATTTCGTGCGTTTTCCTTTTATTTGGTACAGTTTGTACGTTGATAACAAATCAAAGGTAAAGCATACTTGAATAATACACATTTATTTGATATAAAAATGCATGACCCAATTATTTTGTCTTTTCATTTGTCCTTTATTGGCCATGCCACTCTGGAAAAAAACTTGTGTGCTAATGTCTTTGTCGGGTAGACACATCCCCCTGTCAACTCAACACGTGATCAATATTCTGTTCCTGTTTATTTAAACATCACTCCATAGATATTTAAATTGATTATGATAAGGAGATTAATTAATTGCCGAAAGAAAATCAATTTAATATAGAAAACCAATGTGAAGTCCTTCATTTTATAAATAAAACGAAATAAACACCTTTCATCTTCACATAGATTGATGTTTTTGTCTTTGTTCTTATGTGGTTCGGTCTAACTACATTTCAATTGAGAAGGATCTTGTTCAAGCACAAAATTACGTATAACTTGTTTTGAGTGTTAATTTGTATATCAATATTTAATCTGCGTTATGTTCTATGTATTGAATTAACTATATTGAGTAAAAATACTAAACACTCTTATTAATTAATTGGTATGTAACAGTACGTTTACCACTTTTTATATTTCAACGAGGCGTATCAAATGAAGTTTAGGTGAACACGTACTCTTAAAGACGTGGTGTGATACATTTTGTTTCTTTATGAGTTTCCAGAGGTGGGTGTTTGAGTTCCACTGACCCAGATGTTTGTCTCGTGATTGTACCGTACATACAACCTATTACTATATGTACAATAACTGTAGTTAACATAGCCCAATCACAGTTAAAGAATGGGACAAAATAGCATTATCAACCACGAGTAATGCATTTTTTAGAGTGAAGTATCATAAAGTCATCGCAACTGGCTCATCGAGAAAAACATAGGAGCAATAAGAAATCCTTCCGAGATCTCCGAGGTTTCCTTATAGAGTGATTTGCCTCAATGCACAATTCTTGATCGGTTTTTAGTCATTTTAAAGAATGTTTTTCAGTTTAACATTTCAGTGAAAATTTAACTGGATGATTTTTCAGAGTAATGCTTAAAGCAAGTGTTATTTTGATAAGTATAAACCAAGAATAGTACATAAAACACAATGTCAATATTAAATATATCATCTTAATCGTTTATGTTATCTGTGCATGTTTTACATGTACTAGACATCCCTGCAGGTCAAGGATCGAGGAAAAGAATACACCTGCTGTTACCCACTGCATGTATCGTAGGAGGCGACTAATGAGGGAGCCCCCTGCAGAATTGGGGATTTGCTTTGGTGTCCTTTTATTTGGGGACACAAAAGCTAGAAAAATAAATCTGCTTCACCCATTACAATATATCGGATCTTTATCTTTCTTTCTACTTCTAACCACCTGTTGTTTCCTAGCGCCTCGCTTGACAACACCTCACTTTTGGCCTTAATGTTGAGTGTTAGCCCAGTTGAGGAAAGCAATGTGTTCTGCCCCCAGGCCGGGACATACCAAAGTCCTTAAAATGGTAGTTGTTATTCCCTGATTGATTAACGTTCAGCATTTAAGGGAATGGCAACAACTGGTTCACCAGAGATCCGCGCCATTACAAGGAGGCAAGCACACCAACTTACCCTGTCTCCTGCATACACACACGCAAGCACGCATACACTGGACACATGGAGGTACGTCCTTAATTGACCTTAGTTGTTAATAGGACGCTAAACAAAATTTAACAAAACCAAACCAAACATGTACTAGAGTAACCCTTTATATGTATCTCTACTTTCGCCATTTTTTTGTTTACTTTGGAATATATATTAAGTATTATAGTGTCAATAACTGCTTTCTTGTAGCCCCAGGAAAACGTTTAGACAGTGGTAAACATAATGCTTAAAAAGTCCATTAAAAGATGAAACTTGACTAGGATATACAGACATCACGGACTGTTTTATGATGTCATGGCGACGTGAACAGCTGCTGTCTATAGATAATTTCAAACGTCATAATGCACATCGATATATACGTAATTCATAAGAGCTAATACTAAAACGAAAACTAGCATGTGATTTTAATCTGTATAATATCTGGATTGACTTCAGTATTTTAGGTATTGCCTGTTGTTTACAGCTAAGGTCATTTAGGGACGTACATCTATGTATGCAGTATGTGCGTGGGTGTGAAGGAATTACGTTTTGTATGTTGAGGTGGGGTATTTACCTACCTGCTGGAGCACTGATAAATGCCAACTTAAAAGTGCTACCTCACTTAAATACCCTTCAGGTGGCACCAAACACATTATTGCCTCTGATCACATTATAATGACAATATTACCAGGGCTTTAAAACATTATCTTATCGTTTCAAAGTATGTACAACATCACTGTAAACGGAATATTAAGTCTTATATTTATTCTTTGCAGCTTTTTCTTTTTCTTTCACGTTTTAATACAAAGTATCTCAATCCTTTGCCAAATTGTAATTTCCTTACTTTGGTGCTCATAGTTGAAACTTCGTCCTTTTTAAACGCTGAAAAATAAAGGAAAAATGAATATCCACGACGACAATATATAAAGACGGAACATGAAACCAACATTGATAAGATATTACAACGACAGGGACAGAGGAAATATGACATTATCTCCACTCCCTACAGTACAACAGCAATACAGTATTCCGACAAAACATATTATATAAATGATGTGTTAACAACATTTTAGAGCAATTTTTTCAGAAAAATATAATTAAATTCCTGTATATGTACCCTAGGGCATGTATGCAAGATGTCTTTAGCCAAGTGATAACAGAATGATTTATATGCATCGTGAAGTTTTTGGTTTTCATCTTCACGGGTTAACTCTGAAAGTAAACAAATATCATCATTTATTTCGATATTGAAAACAAATATGTATCCGGTTTTTATTGTAACTCTTAAACCGTCGTTTATCAATACTAAAGAAGCTGACATGACTCAAAAAGAAAACAGGAGTAAAAAGATCAATACCAATCCTGACTGTCAGTAGTGGAGATGTCAATGCATGACAAATAACGTAATTTCAATTGAAATCAAATATCTAAAAAAGTAAACCATGCACTTACATAGCAAAATACATGTAGTACATACTAATACATTATCTGTATCAGCAGTAGTACTATTTGTACCTGTTGTACCATACCATATATAGGTCGATTTCTAGTCTATTTTCAATCTAAGGCTTGCTGTTTCATTGTCATTACCCCAGTCCGCAGTATGAAGACGTGACCTTACCTCGATATGACTTAGTTTTGAATGGCAGGTGTGGTTGATGAAGCAGAGGGCTCCTACCCTTCCGGAACACCTGGTCGTATTGGCATGGTACTCTTTCATAGAAGCGATCTAATTCTGTATACGAGGGCCATTCAATAAATTCTCCACTTTACCTTTTAGCGCCTTAGTAGATTGCAAAAGCTTTTCAAGAACGATGTACGTGCAAATTTCGTCATCATCCGTTCAGATTTATACAAATTATTCATTGTTGAATGGTTTGCACTCATGACTAGTTGCTTCTTTTCAATGCTTAACTGAAGGTCGAGACAACGTCTGAAATACTTTCCTATATTAAAGCATGGTGTGTACCACAGATACATGCAGAGTTGTGGAAAATAAAAGGCACGTCTGCCGTGATATGGTCAACTGTTTTCAGATTGGTAAACAAAGTCAAAAATGAGGAAGTTGACATCAAGGAAAACACACGGTTAGGTAGACCAGTTTTTCCAGAATCAAAGATGAACATTGCTACTGTGAAAACAATAATTAGGGATGGTGGTCGTTATACTGTTTCTGAGATAGCTCATATGGTTGGCATAACAGAAGGCAATACACATCACTTTCTTACTAAATGCTTGAAATTAAAAGATTATACATAAAAATGTGTTCAAGTAAAGTATTGAATTGCATCCAGCTAGTGCATGACATTGTTTCATTCAACAAAAGCAAAATCGTACAGCCGTTTGTGAAGCAAGAGAAGTTGGAACAGATTGACCACCCACCCTCTGCATCAGATCTAAGTTTCAGCGACTTCCTCCTGTTTCCTTAACTAAATAAAACGCTCTCTGGGAAACGGTATGCCTCTACGTAGTGTAAGAGTGGTCTGGCTAGAACAATCCTGCAGTCTCTTGTCCGTATAACAGGAAGGGGGAACCCCGCAGCGATGACGGCATGGATAGCGCGATTGTCAATGATTCTAACACTGGTTACATCATTTATTGAATGATTTCGTATCTATCGGCATCTTAGTTACGTAACCAACGCGGTAATCCATGGATAATCGTCTGAATTCTGATGTCACGATACGTATTTCTATCTAAAAGATCAGTTGCTAACTTGTTGATTTACGTCATACCTAAAACACAGGTACGTCACATGAAAGCTTTTTTATTATTTTCTATTTTAAGTCCGAACACAAACAAACTATAAGCGAAATCACGATACTACGGATGTATAAACGTTTGAAACAGTTCTTAATTATTTTGATTACGTTTCCAAGTTGAGATCGTTTTTCAACAGAATTGATCATTCAATTTTGAAAGGCCTATATAGGATTAAGTATTGAGTATGTATGGAATGGCAAAACTAATCGAAAGCAAATGTTAATTAAAGAAGAAGAATAAAACCCAAGAAACAATACAAATTGTTATAAAATGCTTACGACAAAGTTCAGAAATAGAAAATACAATTAGTTCAAGCATTCAAACGACAGGATTTCATCATTTTGATACTAATTTACCCTAACAAAAGGGGAATTATCACTGACTAATGACAACGGATTTGCATTGTAATGATCACAAAATACACCAAACAATGTAACAGATCTCACCGTATGGGACTGTAACAGAGTAACACATATACTGCTTGGTATCACGGTAACACTGCACGGGATAGTCACAGACCAATAATATAGTCATTTCAAAATGACCTGTCGCGTTGACTTTTACGTGGATTATTGATATCGATCGCATGCATTTGTTTTTAGGTATAGCAACTGATCAGGGTTCAAATGTATCAGATGACAGTGTGTCACATATACAATGTGTATCCTGACTGACCCCCATCTTTGAACAACAGGTCCACCATTGCTTTTAATATAACATTTTCTTGATCATCAAAGTACGACTATACGGTAAGGTATATCGCTAAAAACATAGTACAGAAAGGTTACAGAACTACAGTACGTAAGTAGACCCATTACATATGTAAACACCGCTTATAATATTAACATTCTGAAATATGTCACAATAAAAACAAGATTGGAAAGTCACTGATTTACCTATAAATTAAGAGCATTACTCTAAATATATCGTACGGGAATGCCACATTTAACTACGATATCTGTGAGAATCACCATGGACACAGACTAGTCACACAGATTGACTCCCACCAACGCTACTGCGATATTATTTATCAAAATATTGGATATCTCCAGTGCCCTCAACTTGATACTTCTTCTGTTTGGTTACTGCGGATATCCTGGTGTAGCTGATTGAAGACTGCATGACCCTGAGGAAGCCTCAAACCTTGTAGTAGATTAATCAACGTCACTTATACCTAAATGTCGTATTAAAGGTTATGCGACCTTTTGTATGGTTTAGAAGCATAAGCGAGTGCGGATGTTTTCATTTCTTAGGCTATTAAGGAATATATAACCTTATACATGGAAACAGTAACACCCCCAACTGAATTGTAAGTGCCGTTACAATGAACCAGTTACACCCCTTACGAAACTGTCAGGGCCGTCAAGGAGAACCAGTTATATCTCCGACTAAGCTGTGAGGGTCGTCACAAAGAGCCAGTAACACCTCCGACTAAGCTGCAGTGCCGTCACAAAGAGCCAGTTACACCCCCGACTAAACTGCCAGGGCCGTCGCAATGAACCAGTTTCCAAATAAGCTGTTAGGACCTTCACAACGAGCCAGTTACGCCCCCAACAAAGCTGTCAGGGCCGTCACAAAGAACCAGTTACACCCACGACAAAGCTGTCCGAGCAGTCACAGCAGCTGATCAGTGTACTTTAAATTCGCAGAGTTGACATGACCCTCTCCCAGGCCATCTATCAATGGGAACTCTGTATGATACATAGGGTCATCTCTATCGATAGCAGACAATTCCGTAAAGTGCAGCACTAACATCGGGAGCTGGCGAAGACAATCTCAATGGCTACATTTTTACATATATATTTATAGCTTTAAATAGGTTTACTATTAAGAGTTAGTTTATCAATCTGGTTTCCTGTCGGCCATTTCATTTCTTTCGACTTTGAATAGGTTTACAAATAAAACAAGTTTTATAAAGAGGAGAATGACAGGAGAGTAGAAACAGGATGGTCAACCTGAGTCAAACATTTTTTGACACACGAAATTTTAATTGGTAGAACACACTCCGAAATAAGTGTATAGATAACACGTATCAGTCAGTCTGAGGTACAGTTTTTATTTAAACATGATCAATAATATGGAACTCATTTATAAAATTACTTTCATAAAATATCTAATTTGCAAGCATGCTTAATTTTTTTTTCATAAATGTCTTCAAGTAGATTATGATTCCTGTCAATTGTAGGCAAAACACTAGATTAATCCACTGAAGTTTTCGTAAAAAGAGCAACTTCCCCTTGATTCTTTTTGGATATAATTGTAGCTCGGTTCGGCTTGGAAACTAATTGCTCAATAAGATTAAACATCAGGATAATGAGAGGACGTTCGGGGATCGAATCATGGATTGCTTCCGTTCCATTTAAACACTCTTTTCATCTTTATTATTTTTTTCTTTTTTTTTATCGAAGCTCAGCAATGCTATCATTTTGTCTTTTTCTAAATCTTTATTGAAAGCTAACATTTTTGGCAGAAGTACGGGGATCATTAATGTCAGAGTCAACAACCTTTTAGAACAATCAACTAAGAATATTATATGAATTGACATTAACAAAAGGGAATTGGAACATATATACCACATATTAGAGAAAATGGGGAAAAAATACGCTAGAGTTTCAGAGAAAGATAACTTAAAACTTAAGTTTCGTAGAAAGTGGAATTTTGACACAGCAATTATGTCAACATTTGCCATAAACATGTCAATGGAGTTTTCTTGATTTCAGCTATTTGTGCAACAATGGACAAAAGGGAGTATCTGTTTTTAATTTCTGATACTGTTATTTAAAGTAAAATCTATCTTATTTCGTTGTCAAGGAAAAAAGTAGTTTATTCGAAATCCTCAAAAATGTGTTATATAACCAAATATATACGATTATGGGACAGTGTAGTAAATACAGTGAAGCTATGTGTAAGGGCAATTACCTACAAAGGTAACCCTGGTAGTGTAGCTAAGGTATCTGGGTAATCACCAAAGGGTTTCCCCTGGTAGGGTAGCTAAGGTATCAAGGTAATCACCAAATGGTTACCATGACAGTGTAGCTAAGGTATCTGGGTAATCACCAAAGGGTAACCCTGACAGCGTAGTTAAGGTATCTGGGTAATCACCAAAGGGTAACCCTGGTAGTGTAGCTAAGGTATCTGGGTAATCACCAAAGGGTAACCCTGGTAGTGTAGCTAAGTTATCTGGGTTATTAACAAACGGTAACCC
>JAUMHH010194491.1:0-13862 GCA_032359455.1 Chlamys rubida
CTTGTACAGTGATACCGCGGGGTTGTAATACATTTTTTTCTTGTGCATTGCTGCCATTGGGTTGTAATAAGTTTTGTTCTTACGCGGTTATGCCATGGGTTGTATTAAGTTTTGTCCTTGTGCGGTGATACCGCGGGGTTGTTATAAGTTTTGACCTTGTGCGGTGATACCGCGGGGTTGTATTAAGTTTTGTCCTTGTACAGTGATACCGCGGGGTTGTAATACATTTTTTTCTTGTGCATTGCTGCCATTGGGTTGTAATAAGTTTTGTCCTTGTGCGGTTATGCCATGGGTTGTATTAAGTTTTGTCCTTGTGTGTGATGCCATGAGGTTGTATTAAGTGTTTGTCCTTGTGCGGTGATGCCATGGGCTTGTAACAAGTTTTGTTCTTACGCGGTTATGCCATGGGTTGTATTAAGTTTTGTCCTTGTGCGGTGATGCCACGGGGTTGTCATAAGTTTTGTCCTAGTGCGGTTATGCCATGAGATTGTATTAAGTGTTTGTCCTTGTGTGGTGATGCCATGGGTTGTATACAGTTTTGTCCTTGTGCGATAATACCATGGGTTGTATACAGTTTTGTCCTTGTGTGGTGATGCCATCGGTTGTATTAGGTTTTGTCATTGTGCGGTGATTCCATGGGTTGTAATATGATTTGTCCTTGTGCGGTGATGCCATTGGTTGTATACAGTTTTGTCATTGTGCGGTGATGCCATGGAGTTGTATTAAGTTTTGTCCTTATGCGGTGATGCCATGGTGTTGTATTAAGTTTTGTCCTTGTGCAGTGATGCCATGGAGTTGTAATAAGTTATGTCCTTATGCGGTGATGCAATGGAGTTGTAATAAGTTATGTCCTTGTGCGGTGATGCCATGAAGTTGTATTCAGTTTTGTCCTTGTGCGGTGATGCCATGGGGTTGTATTAAGTTTTGTCCTTGTGCAGTGATGCCATGGAGTTGTAATACGTTTTGTCCTTGTGCGGTGATGCAACGGGGTTGTATTAAGTTTTGTCCTTGTGCGGTAATGCTATGAGATTGTTTTAAGATTTGTCTTTGTGCGGTGATGCAACGGGGTTGTATTACGTTTTGTCCTTTTGCGGTGATGCCACGGGTTGTATTCAGTTTTGTTCTTGTGCGGTGATACTATAGGGTTGTAATAAATTTTGTTCTTGTTCAGTGATGCAAGGGGTTGTAATAAGTTTTGTCTTTGTGTGGTGATGCAATTGGGTTGTAACAAGTTTTGCCATTGTGCTGTAATGCCATGAGGTTGTAATACGTTTTGTCCTTGTGCGGTGATACCACGGGGTTGTAATAAGTTTTGATCTTGTGCGGTGATACCGCGGGGTTGTATTAAGTTTTGTCTTTGTGCTGTGATGCCATGAGATTGTTTTAAGTTTTGTCTTTGTATGGTGATGCAAGGGGTTGTAATAAGTTTTGTCTTTGTGCGGTGATGCAAGGGGTTGTAATAAGTTTTGTCTTTGTGCGGTGATGCCATGAGGTTGTAATATGTTTTGTCCTTGTGCGGTGATACCACGGGGTTGTATTAAGTTTTGATCTTGTGCGGTGATACCACGGGGTTGTATTAAGTTTTGTCCTTTATATTTTTGCGAGATGTTTCATTATATAATACCACACCTTGCATCAGCCACATTGGTTGCCTTTAACGTATAATAATGTCTTTGTACCCCATTCTTCTTATCAATTATTTAATGTCTGTCTCGATATATCATCACCCTCTTTTTATAACTAAAACAAAATTTGTTTCGGTCACTGACGGGTGAATAACGAGATGCCACTGTTTAAAACATATATCCATTATCACCGTTACAGAACTGACCTGCTATATCACACTGCATTATCAGATGATGTTACTGATGTGACAATTTCGATACTCCAAGGTTAACCCCTGCTCACTGTCTCTCTCTGCCCAGCAAAGGTGAACGTAACACCTGGAATATCGAGGATGTTGCTGTGAGGTCCTCCTGCAAAATCGTGGAGTTTCGTTTGAGAAACCAAATAAGATCTGCTGCTCCCATTTCAAAACTTGGGATCTCTGACTTTTCTCTTCTCTCCTACCTACCGACTCTTTCTTTTCGGTAGCATTGTCCTTGGCACATCAGGTTAGCCCATTTTTAGAATGATGTGATCTGGTGGAGTATCATGCTACAGGATAGGAAATTACAGCATGATACCACTTGAAGTGTGCCTTGGGTGGTCCCATGGATATAGTCTACACATGACTTAACTCGTTGTTAGGAGACAAAACCGTGAACAAAAATGAAATTCCTTTATAAATATTCTCAAAATACAATGTATATCGAGTTTTGTGAGAGACAAAAAAGAAAAACTTCGAAGGGAAATCTGTAGAACATTTTTCAACAATGCATCTGAATCCTTATTTTTGTCTGAACTAAAGACATTCCATCGAATACACGCACGTATTTTTTTAGTGCATATTTCTGTTCTTTTTACATTGTTCATATATAAACAGGCTATGCAGACAGTTAAATGGAGGGTATTACAAATGACACTAATGACATAAAATTTCCATTCAATTTCGAGTGAGTGTGTATTCACGATGGTTTATAGTTCCTATATTACTTTAACATCTCAGTGATGTTCGTTCTTGAATTCTAATTTATCTTTTCGGTTGGAGGATTACGTGTGTAAGTAATTGCAATTGATGAAAATCCATTAACTTATGCAGATACTAATTACATATTACCGTTTTTGGTTCTCTGCATCTCATCATCCTAATATAAATAAATTATGTTTCAACGTCATATTGAACATGTTGTAATTTTTTAGCATTTGCAATGTTATGACTATAATGGCTTTCTCTATGCTATCGATTTCTATACCTACAAATATCTGATATAAGTTTTTGCATATTTATATAATTTTAAAACATGTTTTTGAAATTATGTATTACCATACATACATAAGAAGGGAAAACAAAAACAAACTATATAACAATAATATCATATAATTATGTATGGTTTATATTCATAGACATGTGTAGTGATACATTGCTTTGAATGGCTAGACACGATTGGCTTTTATTGTGACGTAATCATGATGACATTGAACATGACGTAATAAGCATTCTGAAAAAAACACACCTTAGCTCAAATTGTAGATATCACAAGATTTCTCATGCTACGCTTTCGTTATATTTACCATTTTCTGTCAATGCAGTCCTCACTCACTCAGTGTTGCAGGGTACAAATAATGGTAATATTTACACAATCAACGTTTAAAACTTAGTTTCGTATACATGTACTCATATCATAATTAGACTTGTGGCAGATGGTGGGATTTTGAAACAAAAATATGTATAAAATAGATAAAAAGTTAGCATCAACTTACAACATCACAATCTTAACTCAAAGTTTGTTAGAAAAGACCACAAAAGGGAACTGAGGGTATCACAGAACACATTTTTGAAATATTATATTCATGTTATACTTTCTTTTTCATTTCGTCTCCAGGAATCTCATTCGCATATTCTGAAAAAAAAATATTGTTCGATTTTCAAAATGAAATTAGAAAAAAGGGAACTGAGGGTATCATAGAATAAATTTATGAAATATTATATTCATGTAATACTTTTTCATTTCGTCTCCAGGAATCTCATTTGCATATTCTGAAAAAAAAAAGATTTTCAAAATGAAATTAAAAAAAAAAAACGGGAACTAAGGGTATCACAGAACAAATTTATGAAATATTATATTCATGTTATACTTTCTTTTTCATTTCGTCTCCAGGAATCTCATTTGCATATTCTGAAAAAAAAATATTGTTCGATTTTCAAAATGAAATTTAAAAAAAAGGGAACTGAGGGTATCACAGAACAAATTTATGAAATGTTATATTCATGTTATACTTTCTTTTTCATTTTGTCTCCAGGAATCTCATTTGCATATCCTTAAAAAAAATTGTTCGATTTTCAAAATGAAATTAAGCACTTTCCGAAATATCAATTTTGTTTATTCAATTTTCTATTCGTTATCTGTCGAGCTTAATATTGTTGTGAAAGACGATCTTCTCTTCTATCAATGTTCCTATCACAAAAAAATGTGCAGGATATTAAATAAATATTTCATTTGCAAGGTGTTGATCCATCATTTAAAGGGAGTATTAAATTGAATAGTAAAAATAATTAACAAATTCATGATATATCTTTTCTAATTTATAATAAAATCTTTTTCGAATTCCACAGATTATTCTATGACTTGTTTCGCTTCTGTCTCGTCAATATATAAAACAAAAGATAATTTTACAAATCTTTAATATTTAATTTGATAATAATCGTTATGAATAAAATGTATGAAATAGTTCAAAAATGAAAACACATCAAAGAAACGATTTTTGATCTATCCCAAATGATCACCTGTACCATTTTTGTCTCCAACAGCAAGAAAAACCCATTAGAAAAAAGAAATAGAGGGATCTTATTTCGTATCATTAATATTTACATCTATCGTTAAATTCATTATTATATCAAGTTTTTTAATTGTTCCTCACTTTGGAAATTATAAAATTTTTTATAAAAGTGCATTCTGAGGCTGCGTTTCGTCTATCATATATTTATTTACAATAATTAATACATGGCTTCTGAAGAAAAAGACACCACTGCAATTATTTTTCGTTTTCCCTCGCCTCCTCGTGGCGGTATTGGCACGAAGCCATCGTCCTATCGGTTACTCTATCTCGCTTTCTGAAACATCACTTTCACACCTCTTCACATTCGGCAGCTCTGGAGGTCAAACTGACCTATCTCGCTGACCACGTGAACGCCACATGAACCGGCGATAACCTTTATGCTGCCTTGTCGTTTTGTATGTGGCCCCATCTTTTCTTTTGTCCAAGACCAACATCAGCTGAGAACCAGAGAACTCAGATTAAAGTGGGCGTGGTCGATGGCAGTGACGTAAATGGGTTCGTGTTGATAAACTGATATGCTTTGATACCAATCAGTCAATGAGCGAAAAAATTAGAAGAAAAAAGAGGAGCATAATAAAAAAAAAAAGAATATAGCACCAATGACTTTTACAAATGAGTAATTGATAACAGGAACGACAGGTTGCTCTTGACTCTCTATTTTGTTTGGCGATATTCCTAAGATAATGTCATGTGCCTTCGCACCATCCTCTTCTACATAATATATGACTCTGCCGGCTAGCGGTGCGCAACTCCTAGCTTAGCGGGCATCTTTGGAACTCCATTTCCTTGCTTTTTTCGTGGATTTTGTTTCTTGAAGTGATTTTGGATTTTTTTTCAGTTTGCTATTCTTTTGATATCATTTGAGATGGATTGATGACACGTTATTTTCTATCTATAAGTGAAATGTCGTAGAACCTCTTGTGTTTTATAACCGGATTTATTTCCTTGAAGAAGATTGTTACAAATTATGTGCCACACTCGACGGCTAAATGGTACACGAAACGAAAGAATATACTACAACATCAGAAATGCACGGCTTCAAACTCCCACAGGTCCAATATTATCAGCCAACATCAGGTAAGTTATATATATATATCGCCTGATGAACAAGGATGCGTGATGAACGTAACTGTGGCGCTCTATCTGTAGTACAAACCTCTTGTTAGTGAGGATAATATAATTAACACGGCCCCTGTCACACCATATTGTTCTTTTGAGATGTTTTTTACCAAATTTTATTTCTCTTTGAGCAAATAATAGTCTCTTATATCTAATCTAATCAATTAAACAGTGTCTAATTTCATCATATTTTACGTAATACACTTTTTTCATAATAGTCTCTTATATCTAATCAATTAAACAGTGTCTAATTTCATCATATTTTACGTAATACACATTTTTCATAATAATCTCTTATATCTAATTAATAAAATAGTGTCTTATTACATCATATTACGTAATTACACTTTTTTCATTAAAACTTTTACACACAACAGTGCCCAACATATGACTTGTAGTCATTTGCTTTTAATTTGTTTAAATTTATAATAGAGTCCTGAAGTTTTAATGTGTCATTACGCGTGCTATAATTATAATCCTAACAAGACTGTATAATATCAGCAAGTATATGAGTAACCTCCTATACAATATTTCACTGGAATTTAGAAAAAAAATGTGTATTATTTTAAATACAAATATTGTTGCAATATAAGATGGTAATTTTTTAAGAAAACAGCAGTTGTCTACCAGGTACTTTTTACATATATTAATATGCTTTATCAATAAAACAGTTTAATAGCAAATGGTGTTTATAATATCACACTTCGTTGATTTTGTTTCGAAACAAAATATTAAAATAAAAATTTGCAACAATGAACAGTTTCTTATCAAATGATATGCTTACATTTTCTTTTATCACAATTTTAAAAATTAAATACAAAACTGAAAAACGATCTAATGATAATAACTGTCAAGTATCATTTCTAAAATAAGTCATTGTCTTAATGTTTATAATAGAAGCTGCGGTCTTACCAGAAATGTATTGAACAGTTTCAAAAGGCAAGAACTATTTCATTTTCAATGTTTTTGAAAAAATATATAAATATAACTTGATGTACCTCTCATAGCGTTTGATTTATTCATTGATACAAATATAGAATAGTCACATTGTATCCATGGTATAATTTTCTTAATATTTTAAAATACGTAACATTTTAATGAATTAAATATGAGTAGTATTTTTTCGTTCTTAAGATAATAATACTGACAAATTTTCATAGTTGGAATTTTGTAAATTATGAGGGAAACTTATTAAATCTACATGAAAAATTGTTATAATGGAAAAAACAATTGAGCAACTAATGTTCACAAGAGGAAATAAAAATAGTTCATTCAGTGATGAACTCATATAACTCGCATCGAATTTCAAGTTGATTCAGTGTAATTTTTCAAAAACAAAATTCTGTTGAACGCAAAAATGTTGTCATTACTTAAACAACATCAGTTGACATGCTATTCTATGCCTATATGATATTACTATGGTTGCAAAAGCGTCATTTAAAGATTTCAATTATTTTTAAGGGATATCATCATTTCATCTTATTTGAAAAATTCGAAGAGACCGGATTATTAAAAACGTTAAATATTTATCATTTCATTTCTCAATGACGCTGGTAGAATACAATGCACGCCAAGTTATGTTAAGATATGACTATTGAATATCCTTTTAATGAGGTGTAACTTGTGGATATCAATTAAAATCTAGTGAAACCGATGAACAAAGGAATAAACTAGGGCAATGTCATTAAACACTTATTTGAGTTCAGGTTACTTAATTTTTATAGCGTCTATACATTTTAAGCGTTGCTATACAAGTAACTGTTCGTTTTCGTCTTCATCATGATCATGCATAATTTCATCACCTACATAAATCGTCTAAGGTCATTCAAATCCCATATTTATTCTTTACTTTGTATGACATCTTATATGTATTATCTCTGCTTTTCCTTGCTTCATGTTGAAGTAATGATTTAGAAGAACAGAAACTGGCCAATTAACGCATTCCCTCATTGCTTCAAAACTATACCCATTCATTTTGCATGTATCAAAGGTTTGATTTTTACCACATTTTATTCAAATATCTACATATGATTGAAATATGCATGTGTTAATATAAAAAAGGGGAAACTATCTCAGTATTTTTACAAATAATGTTAGCCGCACTGTCGCTACTACAAGTTTTCTTATATATGATTTTATAGGAGTCTATATCTATAAAACTGTATATGCTCTTTGATGTAATTTTTCAAAAGAAAACAATGGCAGATACATTTGGTTGAAGTAACTATAGTTCGTTCTTATTCAAAAAGTTTATATATGCACATTTTTTATGTGGTGATTAATTAACTTAAACGTTTAATGCAAATAGTGTAAAAGAATATAGCTCAGTACCTTGTTAAATGGAAATCTTTGACAATATATGATATTTTTTTTACTAAATGATAGTATATGATAAGAATTCAAATATAACATTTTTCTAAACCATTGAATCATGGATACTGATCAAAATGTAGATACGTATCATTTCCTCTATCTTACAGATTACTGAAATATAGCAATGTCATTCCTAATAACTTCTATATTATAACAGATTCCAATATGTGGTTTTAATACATTCATTTGCATTGAGGTTCTGTTTCAAAATAAGATTGAATAGGACAGTTTGCCCTGTCCTGTGCCAAAAAATTAATGAAAATCAAGAAAGGGTTATTGCATTTAATTCTTAAATATTATCAATTATTTCCAAACACTGGACTTGAGAACACATTTTTTTGTCGAAAATATATTGAGTAACCTTGCTAACAAAACTAATAAGTTAACTAACTAGTTTCGATAACAAACCTTTTACATGACTTTAATAACTTGGTTGTGGTTGGTATTGTATTGAGGACATATGGTTAGTATACTTTAGATTTTGGTTTGTTATACCAAACAAGATAATATTCTTTCAATATTAAAGGAACCTCCCAAATTTGGGAGGATTCAATTTCCAATAGGGAAAATTACACAATAAGCACAAAATTTAGAAAAAACTAATACGTTAGTTATGAATGGCTGGCGCATTTAGGATGAACTCTTTTAGACAGCTATTTCAAAATAGCAAACTTCTTACTGTTGTAAGGTTCAAAAATAGAAATATTGATGGAACCACTTTACTGTCTAAACAAAGACGACAGACTGATGGTAGAACGAGATTTAAAAACAAAATTATTTGCAGAGATGAGGACGAAACAGGTAACTGCATTATATCTGATAACTTTAGGAATGTCTTTAATATTTGAAAAGCTATCTGCAGTTTATATATGTTAGAAAAGAATCATTTTACTTTTAAAAATTCAATATCTACATAAACGGAAAATATATCATATATTGACTAAACTTATTGCACCTAATATGATATTATAAATCTTTGTATATGCAGGATCAAATAACCTTTCTGACATTAAAAGCATGATATTTTTCCTGATTGTCTTCTTATAAAAACGAAATTGAAATGCACTGAAATGGATATTTCTTCCATGATTCGCTAGAATTGATCTTTACAATCAATTTCATTTTCACAAACCAGTGCAAAAGTTACTGTTGTGGCTACTCTAGTTCTAATAAACGTAAATTTCCTTCTCTGAATTGGCAAAAATGACACATTCAAATCAATAAAATTTTATTTAGACTTATTAATTATCAATTTTGCTGAATATAAGAATTTTATGCAACGTCAAATTGCTTTCTTTACTGGGGAAAAAATCCATTCTGCAGCAGCAAGGCAAGTGATTTCAATTTCCTCAAATATGTTTAATTCGTCAATAACAAAAAAGTTCACGGGAGAATGCCGGCGATAAAATGTGAAGAATTTGCATGCATTAAACAACAATAAAAGTTTGCAGTGTTGAGGCCAAGGTTAGTTCACGGCCTCCAGGGCGAGCAATGTTAACCCTCTCTAGCCGCTTGTTTCTCCGTTATTATGTCCAGCAAAGTTACAATTATAGTTCATTGGTGCATGAAATTAGGCCGAATCCTAGGGCATTTGAATGGCAGAGTGACCCCAGGGATAGAAGGTACTGACCCACCTAGCCGTTATGCGGCCAAACTGTCCAGTGATGTTAGGACAGTAGTTGCATTCAAATTAACGTGTAAAAAGTCATGAAGGATTTCTCTAGCGCTCCAACTCACCAATCTTATCCTAACTTGACCAATCTAGTGACTAAAGGTGTTTCTTGGACCCAAACTTCTCAACATTCTGGACCGTACATGATCGTTGGTCAGCCGATCCTTCCCTCCTATGGAACTGGTGGTAAGTGTTTTAGCGTTGCATCGATTCGATTTAGCGTCTCTTTTAAATATTTAACGTAGCATTGGCGCCGACCAATAATAGATGCTACGATAATAGATTTAACATTTCAAACATGCATAATTAATTAAAAACGTTATATTTGTAAATGAGCAGCACACACGACTAAAATTTCTTTCCTTTTTTTTCTCATGCGATTAGTGAAAATAATATAACTTACCGGATAGTAGACTAACAATGCAATATGAAACACCGGCTTTCGTCAGTAAGCTCCGGATCTGGTCAGACTGGTGGCCACTGTTGGTCAGTTCAACGATGTGTATTTGTATAAACTGGACACCTGCTGAGATGGACATATACACATGTGATAGATGTGTAGTCGTCACTACAAGCTAGTACTTATTTATATGTTTCAGTTCATACCAGCAATTGTGTCAGTATGGAAAAAACCCACCACGCACACATACTGCAAAAAAACTCATAGCAGTTGTTCGCATGTAACAGTGCCTATGATAACTAGGAAATGTTTGTGGGTATCACAATCTTAAAATCCTTTTTCTCAATTTTGAATTGTTTCTATATGAAAGATTCCCAGAAGCGACAGAAATTGCGAAGACATGCATTGTAATGGTCTGGACGATGGAAAAAGTTGTTTCCATTGTTTATCTCATTCAAAATTTCGAAGAAAATCTTACTCAATTGCTAAATAAACACATCGTTTCCCTTATATGAGGAAGAACACCTCAACAAGATGTCAAACTCTGGAGATCTCGGTGTTATAACGGATACTAACTAGCCCCTTGATTAAATGATCACTTGAACTGAGGAAGGTGAGCTTGTTTGCGTTATAATGAGGCCCAAGGTATAAGATTTTAGAATGATATGTTTATATCATATTGAGGCTGAATTTTCACTCATACTCTTGTTCCTTTAAACGACTCCACCTGTTTTAAGTTCAATATAAGCTGTTTTCACAAGGAACATTCATTAATCTTAATTTTAGTTTGAAAAATTACTTATCACACTATAATATGCGTTTTATTGCAAAAAACATAAGGTCGTCTGTCCTGCATTTTCAGATGCAAAAGACATGCTATTGATTCAACATCAACTATAACAACTTGAATGTGTAAACGTCCATACTCATAAGCATGTTTGTAGTTCCGTTATGTAGATTAAAATATGTATAATCTCTTTACTTCTTTTATGGATTTATTCCTAGTTATTCCATATTTGTATTGAATTGCTTGAAATTATTATTTTCTTTGTTGAATGCCTGGTATGTATTCTTCGCTTTTGTGTGCATATCTGGATAACGTATGAATTGGTTGGTGATGACTTTGTGTATCAAACACTGGGTGTAATGGATGTCTGGTTGCTGGTGGTAGACGTTATTTATCACACCTTAATTGCCAACACTGTCAGTGGGGCCCATGTCAACATTGTCAGAAGGTACCATGTCAAGTCGGGGTGATTTAGGACTACCTGTTGCAGTAGTATTCTGTACGTTAACTCATTCACCCCTGAAGACACAGTTGAACTCTTCCAATTCAGAGGTTGAATTAGTTTATTGTGAAATTTTAGGGGTGAATGAGTTAAGTCCTTTCGCTTGAACAAGTTAAAACTTGTATTGTAGATCAGATATGAATATAAAAAAGCGTTAATACATAAAATAATTGAATTTTAATTCTCTTCGGAAAGATAACAGCTGGAACTTATGAGAAACCAAAACAAATGGAAAAGCAACATGAACCAACAAACAAATTGCGCGGTAGCGGAACCTGGTATTATATAGGTTATACTTGTACATAACCACTTGTATGATACAGTAGCGGTATAATAAAAATGCTAGGTTAAATATTGATCTCCCAACAAATCTGTTTAAAATAAATTGCAATGAACTACAATCTCACCATAATTTTCGTTTTTACATCTCAAAAAAACCCAACGAACTAAAACTACAAGTTCTTTTCCCAAGTCTGAAATCATAATCTTGAATTTGAAAATCAGGTTTAACAGTGACGTCACTGTGATACTCCAGTGGTCCTCCTCCTCTTCCTGACAGCTGTCGGAAAGCGTGTTATATATATGTAGATCACGGATACCACGATGTACCTATTGCTGTTATATTCGGTAAATCCATACAACATTTTCTATCAGTTTTAAGACATGTTCCAGACAAGGTAGGCGTTATGATTGTCATTACGTCATCCTTCTTTATAGCTGAATTAAGGTTCGCTATCACTAGGAGGCAAGTACACCAACATACCCTGTCTCCTGCATACATACACGCAAGCACGCATACATTACACAAATGGAGGCACGTCCTGAAATGACCTTAGCTGTTAATAGGACGTTACACAAAATTAAACCAAACCAAACCCCATGAAACTGAAGGCAAAAATGGAAAATTCCATTGTAGTTTTGTATATAAAGTAACCTCCCCTAATTGCCGGTTTTTATTTGTATAACTATAGAAGTCTATGCTAGGATACTTTGATTGACCAGGTAGTTCAGACGGTTAGAGCGACATTATTGGGATCTGAGTTCGAATCTTTGTCTAACCCCATCGTATTTGTACACTCATTACACGAATTGTACTATTTAATAAAATGTATAACATATTTTTAATCATAAGATCAATATAAAATACATCATCAAGTAAAATTTACAAACCTATAATAATAAATTCTCTGGAAATTTGCCGAAAATAAATATATAATGCAAACGTACTTATTTTCGCGTAATCAAATTTTAGCGCATTTCACATTTTTTTTTTATAGATTAGCGCATTGAGGAAGTGGTGCAACCCGAAAATATGCGATATAGAACAATATACAAAAACCTCAATTTGTGCATTAATAATTTAGCGCATTATTAAAAGAACGAAAAGCGATAAAATGAGACTATCGCTAAAATATGTACGCTTACACTATTCAAAATGCGTCTGTTATTCAAACTGAAATTGTAGGATTTGTTTTTCAAAGGCACTCTTAAAGAAAATATTGAATTAAAATTCTATATTGGGGTCTATGTACATATCTGTTTCTTTCAAGTTAAATGTATAATTGTTTAGAGCCGGTAGACGACATATTACGATGTCTGAATCGATAAAGTGGGACTGTTGTCATACTACACACGCCAGTTGTGTTTGGGCTCTTAGTTATTTTTGTTATATGTTATTTTCATGGCCACCAAGGGAAATTATAAATGATATTGTAAACCTATTGAATGGCCCGTGTAAAGGGACGGCTGGACCTATTGCCTTTCGACCATTACACTAATGCGTTGGTCAACTCTCCTGTCTGCTGGTAGAACAAATGATGAAACAATTTTATGTTTTGCACCGAAAAATCCCTATGGTCATATTTTGTTGTGGATAAATTTGTGAACAACATTTCAGGCCAGACATTTTAGCTAGCCTATATCGATATATATTATTAGTATATTTTTCAATAAAAATTAAAATTGTGACAAAGCAAGTTTTATAATTATTTAGAAACACACTCCCCAAATTTGTTTCAATATTAAGAAAATATGGTCGTTGATCACAATGAGTATCTTCAGTTTTTGTAAAATAACTGGTATTTTACATTTTAAACCACTGGTATCATGGCAAGATGTTTCCTATGTTGGAACCCCTGTAGAACTAAGATCTTATTTGCCTGATGGTGGATTGGACAACGACGAGGCCCAAAACAATAATTTTCTCCAATTACTAACCTTGTCTCTGCTGTTTTCTATGGTTTTCCTTTTTACACTCGTCTTTGTATGACACAAATGTTGTTTTTCTACTCTATTGCTTACTTTCCATGTTAACTTTCGTAGAAGCTTTAGTCATATGACCTATGGGCTATTTTCAACACTTTAACAAACCTTCTTATGTGTTTGCCTTGACAACCGTCGTTATTCACTTATGTGCTGTTTTGTACTCTCTTGTTGTCATATCAGTGGTGTCTGACTTGACAACCGTCGTCATATCAACTATGTGTTGTTTCTTTATTCCCTTGTTGTCATATAAGTGGTGTCTGACTTGACAACCGTCGTCATATCAACTATGTGTTGTTTATTTATT
>JAUMHH010194502.1:0-13860 GCA_032359455.1 Chlamys rubida
ACCTCTGGGCCAAATTTGGTGCTTTTGGAAGAATCTGAACCAAACAGCCCCTTCAATGCCCTACCACCCCTGACTAGATGTAATACATGTATGTAGAACTAGACTGGCTAAGTGCATGATCTTGACCATCAGGTTACCATAAATTCTATGCTTTAAAATTCAACACAATAACATTATCCTATTTTTTACAAGGAATGCTTAATAAGTATTTTCCTTTCTATGGACAAATATAAAGCATAGATCATGATGGACACCACATCACAGCATTTTACACATCCAGTGTTAAAACTGACAAGAAGTTATGTGTATTGCCCACTGAAATGATAGAAAAACTGGAAAAAGGCCAACAGCCTTCCTAGTCGTTGATCAAACTATCAAGACACTTAAAATCGTTTGCTTCAGTTTCATTCAATA
This sequence comes from Chlamys rubida, assembly GCA_032359455.1. Lineage (NCBI taxonomy): Eukaryota > Metazoa > Mollusca > Bivalvia > Pectinida > Pectinidae > Chlamys > Chlamys rubida. The sequence continues at coordinate 415 of JAUMHH010194502.1, forward strand.
TTCAGTCTAAAATTCATTGGTATTAGTTTCAACATCAGGAATGGCACAACATCAAAGATTTTGATACAGCTTAATTTCAAATAAACCAAGATTTCTTGTTTTAACATGTCATTGATCATCACTTCGTTTCTCCTTATTAATGCACTTTAAGTGATTTTTTTTTTTATTTAATAAACACTTTTGAATGTAATGTTACTATTCCTGATGTTCCTGATGTAAGGTTTATTTCAGAATTAATCGGAAGTATGGACCTCCCGTAACAAATGTATGGGAGGTAGTGATCAAAAATTGGATTCCTTGTACATTGGATTACTTTACAGCTAATATATGGGATCCGAGTTCATCTATGGCACTTCTAGATTACCTCTGAAATAGCCCTCAACTCATTCACCCCTGAAGACACATTTGAACTCATCCAATTCAAAGGTTGGAATAGTTCATTATGAAGTTTCATGGGTGAATGAGTTAATTAAAACAACACGTTAGATAATGTGAAGGAATTTTATTCCGGTAGAAAACATTTACATCAAGTCTGAAGATAACTGTCCTTGGATTAAAGTCTTCATATGCTGAAATCCGAATGTCCCAACATATGTGTTGTGATTGTTCACAGTCTTACAAGTGCACTCAACATTTGATATAACACTGCACATATAGATTTATATTGGATCCACATGTTCCACTACTTCATGTCACAATTTGAATTCATTATTTCATCGCTGTATTATCCTCCTTGTTAATATGATCTGAAAGAAAACAAAATATTGGTCAACATAAATGTCTACGTGAAAAACAATAATACCTGGTTCTAACAAACTCGCAACATCTGGAACCCAACATTATAAAGTAGTTCCAAGTGTAAGTATACGTAGTAACATTGATAAAAGTGACCAGACGGTGAATGTTATTCATCAATTAATTTATTTCTGGTGTTTTTCCTATGATCTTGTTTTGACTGTTAAATTTGACCCACTGGTAGTTCTCTGTAAGAATTGAGTTTGCTACAAGCAGGTTTTATTGTTAACAATAAAACTTGACAACATTCAAACCTGAAAATAATGGGAACTCTTGTTCAGAAATTTGTCAAAAAGCTATCCTCATACCGGAATATGTCCCTCTAAGTTAACCAACTACTCTGCCCAGTCATAAAAAATAATTTCTCTCGCACTATTAGAGTGGAGAATTATCACAAAACAGATATTGTTACAAAAACATCTTGAACATAAGTGCTACATACTTTTTCTTAATCGCTTCATAATATATATATATATATATGTATCCATTATTGAAGTGTATACGACAGTTTCCAATATTTTATTGAAATCAATGTATATTGTAAGAGTGGAAGACAGGACAAGACTTGTTTAGGGGACCATAATTCTTGTAATATCAATGGAAACGGTATACTTAGTCATACATGATAGGTTTAATGTTTTGTTGTCAAAAAATAAAAAATATCTTTTCAAAAAAAAAAAGTAATCTTTATAAATTTGGTTTAATATTTCAGAAAAAGAGAAAAACTTCCTAATTCTATATCAAGGCAGAAAATTATCTTATTTCTTTTCAACCAATTTCATTAGAATGATAATAGAACATGCCTATTGCATACAACATATGTAAAAGACACTTATATCGACATGCTAAAAATATTACAAGGAAATGGAGAAAATGAGCCCACCTTGATCTGGATCTAGACCTTTGTTTGCGACTGGACTTCTTACCGCTGCTTCTCCTAGCCTTATCATCCTCATGTTTTTCCCTACGTGCCTTCCTGCTGCTGGAACGAGAGTCTGGTGACACACTCCTCGAATACTTCCCAGAGGATTTCTTGTGCTTACTGCTACTATGCTTAACATAATCATCACTATCGTCGTCCGTCACAGAATGCTTCCGTTTCTTAGATTTCGACTTGGATTTGCTACCACTGCTGCGATGTCCATCATACCTATCTCGTGACCTCCCACGCTCCCTTTCTCGTTTGTCCCTACTGCGACTCCTCTCCTTGTGCCTACGTTTTTCCCTGTCCCTGTCCCTTGATCTTGACCTACTTTTGTATCGTCTATCGTCCCTGTCATATGAACGTGACCTACTTTTATGTCGTCGCTGGTCCCTACTCTGTCTGCTGTGTCTACGGTCTGATACTCTTTCCCGACTTTCACTATCATCCCTGTATTTGTCCCTACTTCCCTCTCCGTCTTCCCCATACCCCTCCCGGCTATGTGACCTTTCCTCCCGTCTGTCTCTACCCTCGTCTCTCCTGGAAGACTTCCTAGAGTCCTGTCTACTAGACCTATGTTTCCTCACACTTTCCTCGTCTCGACTTCTCCTCCTGTCCTTGTCCTCAGTTAGACTAGTGTCATTCTCTCGGCTTACCTTACCTACACCTGATGATCTACGAGACACCTCCTTTTTGGAGGCAGACACTTTTTTGCGAGAACTTTTCCCTTCGTGTGAACTAGAAGACCCAGAAGAGCCTGAGGATGCAGAACTACTTGAACTTCCTGAGTCAGACTCACTATCACTACCACTTGAAGAACTTGTACTAGAAAACTCTTTGTTTTTCTTCGACTTTCTGCGTTTGTCTGAAGACTTTTTCGTTTGGTCTGACTTGCCCTCCCTCCCGTCCTCGGTCTCCCCAACCTCCTCTTGTTTCACATCCAAACCAGGAATTCCATTATATTTGTTCTCAAATGGGTAACTTGCTTTCTTTTCAGATATTACTTCTTTTAAAAATGCTGGTGTCTCTGGTTCTGTAATTAGTGACAAAACATATAAATCATAGACAATCATACAGATCTAGGTACTGTATTCATTATGTCACAGAACCCTTCTATGTCCTTTTTGCTATAATGAAACTCCACAATTTTTTTTTTTAAAGGAATATGGAAAAAACAAAACTAGATATTAAAATAATGTTATAAACTTCAAAAGGGAAAATCTTTTTCGACATGGCTGTAATATTCCTGGTCTGCTCCATTAATACCAATGAGGATGTACAACAAACTCTACAAACTCTTGATGGTTATTCAGAAACACATTTTATCATTTAGTATATTTATTATTCCTTGTATTCACACTGATTCCTACCTATTTCGTCTTCCTCATATATGGGCTGGCTCTTGCGTCTCTCCTCGAAATCCCTCTTTTTGCGTCGGATGGTCTCCTGTAGCTCCACGTCCGAGTTGTCCTCGTCATGACTGTCGTGGTCCGCAGCCTCCGAGTCACTGTCTGAACCATACCCACCAAGACCTGTAAACATGGTGTTTACTGCTGAAACATGTTACTATGACAGTTTATAGTTCAGCATAAAAACGGGGGGAACTAAACTGTCTACAACGAGAGATAACATACAGAACTTTTGAAACATCAACGGTAACAAATTGAAGTTTCACTTGTTTGTTCTTCTAAATTTTTGTCACTTTTTTGTGTTATCTATCTACATCTACATGAATTTTGTTGGTCTGTTAAAAATACAGCTGACTCCTGAAGGGTTGTACCGGTGGGGTCCTTTTCAACGCAGCATGTGTACTTCATGGATTACACATTGTCTTCAAAGTAAGCTGTTGTACAACCACAGAATCATATCTACCCAATTATTTCAGATTTTATAAATTTTCATACTGACATGATGATTTTATCACCAATTCCGCTGATTTGCTTTAAAACTTGACTTCTCATAATTATTTGTGTTTAACTTCTCATAGAGTTCAAATGTAAACTCAATCAACTTCATCTAGCACATGTTTTGTATATATACATCTTCAAATTTGCAAAAAATATATTTGACAAAGCATTTTATCATTTTGTCATGAAAATTGAAATTTCAAGTTTTCGTTGCTGTAAAACTTCAAACAATTACCAAAGAAAGATTTTGAGAATTGTAACATTACTATGGCACTGACTAAATTAAGACCATGATGGTGATCAGATATAATTCTGTGGTTGCCAATGCAAATCTGTATAGAACTTAGAAAATTGATTAGAAACATTTATGAGCACAAGTCATGTGACTTGGAAAAAAGTGGCGTACTTACCAAGACCCGTCAAGGTTGCTAAAGCAGTGGACTTGGATAGCTGCTTTGCCGGAGCTTTTGTATAATTATATAGACATGATTAGTACAGATGTACCCAGCAAAATGAAAGTAAAAGTAGACACTTCCTTGCTTGTCAAGGGGAGACAACTCTCTTTCCCCATCTGAGAATTCTGCTGTGAATACAATTTTGACTTTAAAACATACATCATGGTAACATAAATCAGGGATGAGAGAACGGTAAACTCCCGTTGTGTGTGACAGATTACTTTCTAAAATCTTAATAATCACCCACAAATATGTTTAAATAAACGTCTTCTCAGAATTTTCATTTACAAATCTGCCAATTGCAATGGTTCAATTTATAAAAATCAAAGTCAAGACTTTATGTTCAACTACTGTGGTGTGAATCCCCTCATCCCGATTTATAGACGTACAACATATGATACAGAGCACACACTGTCACTAAGTAGTCTATTCTGAAATAACTGATCAGTGAAACACTTCTAAAGACATTTTTATAATAGAGCCATTTGCAGCACTGAAAAAGTAATTTTTCACAAACTGAAATGATCTACAGATTCTTGTGGTGGAAAAACTTAATCTGGTTTGAGAATTTAATTTATTACAAAAAAAATTCAACAAATATAACAAAATTAATATACAAATATTAACAAATACCAAAACGGACATCAGCTGAAATTTCAACAATAGTAAATAAGAAACACAATTTTGGCATCAACATACATAAAACAGATATTGCACAATTTTGTCTACAAACACATTTACCTGGAATTTCACGAAACACAATTTTTTTAAAGTCACAAGTCAGAAATACAAACTTCATGCCGGTTAACAATTGAATCTTTTTTTGCATATGTTGACATCATTTTTGTTCAAAGAAAAGATTACATTAATGCTCGGCAAGCTAAGTCAGAATCTTTTTGTGCACTGAACATGGCAAGGCTATAAAAGCTATATCAACAGATGTTTCATCATCCTCCATTACAATGACTATTGGACATCACTAATGTGCGATGTGGTGGTGCTGTCTGAAAATAAACGCGTGTTTTGAAATGTGTGCTACCTTTAGCAGCTCTGTTCTTTTCCTTATAATACACTTCCTTAGCCACCGCCTCCATTTCTGTGGCCGTCACCTCTAATAAAACCTCTGTCAGCATCTTCCTTGTTTTCATAATCTGAAAACACAAAATACAGCATGTGTAATTTATTTATTTATAATTCGTTGCCAAACGTTTTGGGTTTTTTCAAAAAAAAAATGGCATTTATTTTATGTTGTTATAAATCAATACTACTTTATTATTAATATTCAGGTGTTAATTTTTTTTTAAATTTTTTTTTCAAATAAACAGTTACCTTGACCTTTGGCTGACAATGTATAAAATCAGTACATGTAGGTCTTTTCCCTTGGCCAACCCAAATTTGAGCTATGTGCAATCCTTTCTTTCGAAGTTACTATCCCCATCCAGACAAACGAACGTAAACAGATGGACAGACATCTACATGACTGTTACAACCTCCCCCCACCCAATTAATCATAACAAGGCAACATATCTGATCAAGTGAAAGCATACATAAAAGTCCACAGGAGCAGATACATTTTAACATTGGATTATACATGTCATACCACTTTGTAAGGCAATGGTAAAACAGAGAGGCAAAAATTCAATTCCTTACATTTTACTAAATTCAATTGTTACATTTTACTAAATTCAATTCCTTACATTTTACTAAATTCAATTCTTTACTAAATTCAATTCCTTACATTTTACTAAATTCAATTCCTTACATTTTACTAAATTCAATTCTTACTAAATTCAATTCCTTACATTTTACTAAACAGATTAGATATACTCAACATATGCTTATATATACTGGTAATGCATAAATTGGGATTCAAAAAAGCTTTGGAAAAATAGTTTACTTCAACCTAACAGACTTCATTGACCTTTTATTCTTTCCAGCATTTTTCACCCACTTACCACAGGTGATACATTCCAACAGAAAACACACATAAGTTGATTATTCATTCTATTTTTATATTTTGGTAAAAGAATTTACCATCTCTAGTTGTTTTTCCTCCTCTGTTTTAAATTCTTCTGGTGAAGGGCTCCTCTTCTTTGGTTTGACTTCTGGTTTTGGTGACTTGGACTTGCTCTTGCTGCGCTGTCTCTTCTCTTCCTCTTCATTGTCAGAATCCTGGTACAGATATGCACATGTTCCATTACAAAATCATTAGTTAAAAAAAGATCAAATGAAGGAAAGCTAATTTCAGAAAAAATCCTCCTCTGGACAGCAATCTAGTTTGCGGCTTCCACACAAGCAGTTATCTCAATTTATATCTAATTTCTCAGCTACTAATAATAAGATTTCATACATTTTATCATCAATGATTAAGAATTCCCTACTTTCATATATAGCACAGTGCTGTAACCTTTCTCTCAACATCCATCTGTCTTGTGTGGTACAGACTTTCAATACTACGCTACTATTATTTGGTATGATTATTTTATCAAAACTGAAATTAAAACTTTTTGTTGATGCATACAAATCGGCTTTTCTTTGGTAGACTTGGTTCCCCGTCAGACTCCCCTGCCCTCTCCTTCAGGACCGCGGCCGCAGCCTCCTTCTCCGCCTGTTCTCTGGCCTCCTTTGCTTGCTGGTGCTCCTTTTCTCTCCTTTCCTTCTCCATTTTCTTTAATTTCTCCCTTTCCATCTTTTCAAGTCCTTCCCGGATCCATGCAGGTAAGTTTTTTCTTTTTGCTGCATCTACACAAAACATTAAAGAATATGTTATTAACAACCCCCATTTGAAAATAAGAAAATAATCAATATACCAGTCTTAGAATTTAAAATTTACACATCATAGACAATATGTCTATGAGATATAGATATTTTATAGGCCTTCCGAAATTCTGATAGACCAGACCTTCACCAAGAAAATTTTACTTGCAAATTATTGGTCGATAATATTAAATTAAGAAAATATGTACAATAATACAGGAAAAGAATGAGTCAACAGAACCCTGTTTTACTCACTATTATACTTATCACTAATGAATAACACACATCATAGGATATAATTTCAGAGACAACTTGGTCTATGAAGTAAATGATTCCCATAGACCTTCAGTGATTTCATGTTGATTATCTATGGGTTTTCCATTTTCATGGTGATTGTCTATGGGTTTTCCATTTTCACAGTGATTGTCTATGGGTTTTCCATTTTCATGGTGATTGTCTATGGGTTTTCCATTTTCACGGTGATTGTCTATGGGTTTCCATTTTCACGGTGATTGTCTATGGGTTTCCATTTTCACGGTGATTGTCTATGGGTTTCCATTTTCATGGTGAGTGTCTATGGGTGTTCCATTTTCACGGTGATTGTTTATGGGTTTTCCATTTTCATGGAGATTGTCTATGGGTGTTCCATTTTCATGGAGACTGTCTATGGGTTTTCCATTTTCATGGAGATTGTCTATGGGTGTTCCATTTTCACGGTGATTGTTTATGGGTGTTCCATTTTCACGGTGATTGTCTATGGGTGTTCCATTTCCATGGAGACTGTCTATGGGTTTTCCATTTTCATGGAGATTGTCTATGGGTGTTCCATTTTCATGGAGACTGTCTATGGGTTTTCCTTTAAGTTCCTACACTGATGTACTTAATTTCTAATCAATTAAACAGAAGCTATCTTTTCTCCATTATCATGACCTTAATCTACACTGTGTCCATGATGACAGGTGCTCAGAACTGTGACAGCAGAGGGACATACCTATACCACTATCTTCCCCCTGGGGCATGGAGAATCTGTCGTGGCCATGACGACTGTTGAAACCCCGATCGTCGTGGCTATTGGTCTCCTGGTCCTCAGATCCCCAGTACGGCTGATAGTCACCCTGGTCACCCTCCTGTTAATTGACAGTTAAGATACACATATACCTGATCACCTTTTCTTTCTGGTTTCATAAAACAGGAGAACAATACTGCGATCTTCAATATGGGAAGAAGACTCAATTAAGCAACAACAATTGCAATCTCCAGTGGTTACATAAACAAAATAGACAATGTTTTTGTTGATACAGTGCATTTCACTTAATATCACGTTGCTTGATGTGACTTTTTGGTTATTATCATGTTTTATCTTGATGCATCATTTTTTCTGCTATATAATCAATGTAACCCAATTCTGCTTTAACCCTTTCACCCCTATGTAACTTTAGTAGACTATACCAGGCATTGATATGGATGAGTCCATTATGTTCTACAGTGGTGAAAGGGTTAAACACTTGTTTTGATGTCGTTGCTTAATATCACTTCATTATGGCCATTGTGACAAAAAAAAGCATAGGAAAATGATGGTGAGAATCAATAGTTTATACACCCATGTTATCCATATAGCTTTATATTCAATATTCCCATAGTCAAAAACAACCTTCTATATACTGTTTTCCTGACTACCTGTTGGATTTAAATGTATGGCATTGATAACAATGCTTTTGGGCCAGGTACTGTAATACCAGCGACAAATACTGTAATACCAGCGACAAATACTGTAATACCAGCAACAAATACTGTAATACCAGCGACAAATACTGTAATACCAGCGACAAACTGTTGATATATCAACAAAATAGAACGACACAAATAGTCAATATACATGCGTTTCATTAAAAGATGATCAACAACTCAAATTGTACATGAAACATTGATCAGATATATACAGCTCAAATCTGTAGTATCATCAACACAGGAGGTTAAGACTCCAACGTGCATTACAACTGGTACAGGGAGACAGACTCCCATCTACACAGCTACGTGACGTGTTGATCCTATGCAACTTTAATATTTTTTCATAATACGTATCTTGAACAATACACTAGGTTGACTTACTTGTTGGTAGTCAAAGTTTTCCCCTCCGTGGTTGTAATCGTAGGACTGTTGAAACCCACCACCATGGCCGTACTCATACGTCTGTGATTCCTGCAATGTAGTCAAATACTTTTAATTGCAATGTTCTCATGAGATGTTAAGTTGATTATAAAGTCTTAAACCTATCAAATTTCTGCCAGAATTTTGTCACAGCTATGTACAGAATTCCTGTGACTTCCGTGGTAATTTTTCATTTAACTTTAAAATCATGTCTAGTTTAAATTTTACTACTGTTACCATCATTATTGAAAAAGATGGCAATTCATTAATAAATTAGTTATGTTACAGATTATGTTCTGCAAAATTTTAAAGGAAATGAAATCAATGAATTATACTAAATTTTGAAGACATTTAAATGGTTTGTAAATCTATTTTTTGCTTACAACTTTGCTTTCCTCAACAGGTGGTTGTGGGATGTTCCAGTTAGGTGGGGGCACATTCCAATTTTGTTGCAACCCCCATTCCCAACCCTGGGGCTGACTTCCAGGTCCTGCAAAATCTGCAAAAAAAACCCCAAATTAGATGAGTCAGATTAACGGTAAGATCTTCTCTGTACTATTTCAATCAGAAATGGAAAGATTGATGTTATGATTTTCTCTGCAGTTTGAACAAATTATATTAATTTATATATTCAGTTCTGCTGAAGCTGCACATGTACATTTAGACAGTGAAACTATACATGGACACCTAATGGTTCTAAACTTTTGAAAGTACTGGGGTACACTGCAATAAATAATGATTCACCTTAACCTGTGTCACAGCCAATCAATTGATTCAAACAGTGCTTCAGAACCGTGTGGTCTAAACATATCACGCAGAGTTTATCTCAACACGATCCATTAACAGATACACATTTCATTTGCAATTTCTTTATTTGATTGGCCAGAGACGAAAAATTTAAGTTTTCCTTAAATTTGAGGGAAAACAAAATCCAATCACTTTCCCAGCAGATTTTGAGCCCTGTCACAAATTCAAACATTACTTTTACAGGTCTATACAAATACTGTATATAGTACTTTATATCAGTTTTAATTTACTTATACAACAGGCATGCCTCAACCTCCATTTATAATGTTTATTGAAGATTAACATTATATCTATTTGTGAAAAAAAAAAATCTATAATAATAAAACGAAAAATGGAAGGATGAAGGGAAAAACATAAAACGGATCTTACTGTTGAACGCAACATTGGCCTGGTTTGGTCCATTTTCATGTTCCCCATCATCTAAATCCATGTCATCACCACCACCACCTCCTCCATTGGAGGGACCCACAGGGGGAGGGGGTGGGGGTCCAGGGTGCATGGGCATCATCATGCTAGGCATGGGGGGTTGTGGGGGCACCCCTCCATGATGTACAGGTGGTGGGGGCACAGTGTTGGGACCGGTGACAGCTTCTTTCTGCTGTATCCATTGCTTAGCTAGTTCTGCCCAGTCCACTGAAAACCAATCATCACAAATATTTTAACTTCTAAAGTTTTAAGTTCATGCTCCATATTCAGTTGTTTTTTTAATATTTCTACAGTCATGTTTTCTCACTTCCATTTGAATTGTAATCATACATGCATATGTATACTCTGAAAGAATGTCTAATTTTTGAAAGCAATAGAAATTTAAGGGCAAAATCTTTAGTTGAAAACAGTAATTAATAGTAAGAAAATAGGTCACATAAAATATAATTTACATGGTTTCACAAAAATTCACAAGTTATTATTGTTGTCTGTCTTTTTTATATACATGTATTTAGTCTGTCTTTTTTGTATACATGTATTCACATCATTTCTGGGTTACTTTCTTATATTAGTAAAAGACTTGCAACTGTCTATTTTTAAGACTTTGAAAAGGACTTTTTACACATTATTTTTGAAGTGTATTGTCCATGAACTACACATACACAATATGGATCCAGAATACACTCATTACATGTATGTGTCACAAATTGTCTCTTTGAATAAGAAATTAGATTGGATACTTATTCTTACCCTGCTCATGAGGAACCCCTTGAAATACTTGCTGCATCTGAGCAGCTGGCCAGGGATTGGCCCACATCCTTGGAAGTTGTAGAACTCTCCTGGTCCTGAAGTTTCAAACTATAACAAATTTGGTTTGTTGATCTTCTTAATGCACGGACAGGTCACAAACACCTGAAATAACAAATATGTACACCAATTAGGGTAACCAACAAATATGTAAACCAATTAGGGTAACCAAAAATGGGTGGTCAGGTGGTGCAAAGGATAATGCACTCGCCTTTCACCATGTCAGTCGGGTTGGTTCCCCCTATCGGACATGAAAAGGTACAGGTTCACCTGCAGCCCAACCACATGGGTTTTCTTCTGGTACTCCAGTTTTCTTTCAAATTAAAACACCCTTCCCTAACATCCGGACCAACAAGAGTGAGTAATATAAACTGAATTAGCCTGTTTCATAATTGTTGTAGAATAAATAAAGTTAGGGTAGTATATATTTAACAATTATACAGGAATTTAGTTTTCATAAATCTAAATTATTATTCCATTATATATGTAAAATACACTATACTTAAACATGACTGGTTCTAAAATACAATCCTGTTACATTTTGATTCAAAATTCAAGATTATTTTGTCACGGAGACCATAAACAGGTTAAGAACAATCCTAGATAAGTGACAACACATCATTTGAAATTCAATGTTAAGGTTCTACAAGTTTCCTGAAAGAACCCTTAATTTTAATTCCCAGAAATGTCATATTCAAAGACCCCATCAAAAATCAGAACATCGTCATGTATATGTTTTTTGAGAATAATGAACTTGTACATTAACCGTTAAAGCTGTATAGAGCAACTAAACATTAGCCTGCAATAAGACTTTAGGCTGATGTCTTCATGAAAATAGTTCACCGCACTTTCTTCTCGTGATTTGAAGTGAACAGTGTATGCTATCTAACATGAATAGCAAGAAAGTGTACGACACCGTTCGTTTGCATTGATATTTTAAATGACATCCGGACATGTTATAAATCTAATAATTTTTAGCAAAAACACCAGCCTTAATTTTGACTATGTTAACATCATTATGTAATATTTTATTAGTGAATCCATTAGCTCAATATATCCAAATTACAAATTGGAATTTCCGATTTTTAATGGAATTTAATGGAAAAATAATGGACGAAGGCTAAAAGCCTCTAGGTCCATATCATAAGATATTTACAAACAATAATGTATACACATATACATATAGCAAATTATAAATACCAATTTTTTTTAACTGATGTCTTTTGAATATGACTTATCAGGGGTTGAATTTCGGGTGATAATAACATCTTTAAGGGGGCTTGTTAAACCTTGAAGGGAGGATGCACTTCTATTCTACTAATAACAAGCATATCTGCCAACTTTTGAAATTTCCATGGAGGAGATTACGCGTGCTCAGAATTGAACATCCAAAGGATAAATAACACTTTTAAATGGCATTTTTTTAGTTGTTCTTTCAGATGAAATCATCATATCTTAAAAAAATAGGAATAGTTGTGCAAATTCACTGGTTAAAATGCACAATTTTAGGGTCCAAAATCGGGTGTCTCCCTCCTAAATAGGGGGGGGGTAGCAAGTATGTCCGAGTGATTTATAATAAGACTACTGAACTGTATGGCTTAAATTCATCGCATGGCGTATTTCAAGGACACCCTCCCTGCTTTGGCACGCAGGTATAAGAATGCAATATCCAATGACTAGTCTCTGTAAATCACAACAAATAATTGCGTGCAATGTTTGAATTCAAGCCAAATTCGGACATCGTTTCTACGTTTGGGCATGCATGCAACGTCAAACAACAGCATTAATACACCTTTTCAAACAATTAGAATGTCAGCCGTGGTAATTTAAAACAAATGAATAACTTACACTCTCTATCAAGCATTTTGAATAATTCTGTGGATGTTATTACATCGTGTAAGAAACGAGGACATGGCCTTGTATAGCCGCCATCTTGTATATATTGCTTGCAGGGCATGGGAAATTGACCAATTAATATTCACCGCGCTGATAAAATTAGAGCCGTGTACTGGTTTCCGGATTTTTTTTATTACTTCTCAATTTTTTTACAACATTAAGGAGTCCACTTTGTATAATTACACTGAGCAGAGACGTGTCTCTGCACTGATGATTATGACAATACACTAAGTGATATACCAAAGTGTCCAAGCTATGAAAGGTGTAGGCTTTTAGAAAGGAAGGAATCTATTAGAGACATATATAGGCCTATTACATTATGTAATTTATGTCTCTGCCTCTATTCTTATCCAATGGTTTTACAATAACGGAATGAAGGTTAACCCTGACAAATTTAAGGCCATATGTTTTGGGACTAATCTCATTTTGATATCTCGAATACCAACATTATTGCTGAGGGTATCTCATCTTCTATCAGGCTCTTTGCAGACGACACCATTATGTATCTAACTGTAACTACACAGAG
>JAUMHH010194513.1:0-13860 GCA_032359455.1 Chlamys rubida
CCTTCATCAGACAAATGACCAGTGAAGCGTATGCACACAAAGGTGTAAAATGTGTACGAGTTGTCCATAAAATCGATATCGATTTTGGCTACGCTTGAAACGTATGTACAATAGTTGTTATATATGTACCGAAATGACTCAATTCAGCTACGCTTTGTTCATGTTAGATTGAACTTTGTTTTATTCGCATAACATTTGTAATACATAATACGAACATGATTGAACATGATTGATACACTAATATAAATCTGTTACCTTTCATCGTAACCAATATTAACAACTATAGCAACGGTTATTTGATCATATAACGTTCAGTGTATAATTCTGATACTTATATACGTAATTTGAGATTGCAAGCAGAATTAATTAAAGTCTGAAATAGATGGCTAGTATTGGGGGAAGATGGGAAATACATAGGATTCTCCCAGGGCGCGACCTAAGTAACATCCTAGACATAAAATATGGGGAAAAGATAGTTGTATCCCAAAAAACAACAGAAAAAGATAATATGGTATAAATCGGGCGCGTTATTTACAGCAATATACAGTTGCAGCTGTGCTAAATATGACGATGTTTAAATTAGACAGTACATATACTGGAAACAGACAAGTGTAGCTGTTTAACAAGCGATACATTTGATATAGTATAAATCGGACTGTATTTAAATAAAAAAAAATAACGTATTTATGTTACATTGTATAAACGCCGTGACAACGCACAATTAAACAGTAAATAGCCTTGTACGCCCGTCGTCTTGTTCTAGGTTTACACTTCATGTATATTTACGACACTTTCTTTTATCAACGTGGACTATAATTGTTATTTTTGATAGCGCAAACAGTACGTGAAGTTTCCATCACTATCTGTTAATCGGGAGTTGGTCTATACAGGTGAAATAAAGAGAACCAGTAAATCACAACAGATAGCTGCATCGCTGACTTAAATAATTCAGCCTTCATTTTCTATAAATGAAATAAATTCTAAATACCTGTGATGCTGCTTGGAGATTTAGAATAACTCATTATTTTTTTTATCTTAGTCATATTTTTGTGGAGAAATTAGAAATCATATTTTTAACACGTTTCGCCGGGAACATGTGCGAAACTACATACGCGTATTGAAAGTATTGTCCTTGTCAACTTACAACGACTTAAACGTAAACCTACCGAAATGTCATTTGTCAACATAATATACTAGTTTTTCTCGCATTTAATATATCATAATGCTTGTAAATGTGAAAATATCGGAACTATTTGAGTCTTAAATTAATATTTAATTCGCACTTACCATCTATCACCTGGCCTTTCGACATGTTTCTGTGCGGTGCTGTCCGGTCTCTACTAGGATGCTGTTCGGTCTAGTAAACTGCAAGTGTCGTCTGCTTCTCGGCAAGCACTGTTTAAGGAAGAGCTGTCAAGGTGTTGACCCGAGCTTGAACCTATGGAAGGAAAATAACAAATATGCACACTTACAGTAATTATTTCAGTCATACACACACCTGATCGTGTAAACAATGACGCGACTGCGGTAAATAGTCAAACAAACACACGTTACAGTTAACCTATGTGCTCGGAGTAACCCCCTGTGTTACGGAAGCAGGTCTACGTCAACTATTTATGATTGACACTGTTCTCATTAGTATAGTTTAAGTTAAAAACGATAACATATATATATCAGTACTCCCCCAGAGAAGTAAATTACGAAATGGACACACTCTTAAAATATTTTCTGTGAATCACATTTTTCAGAATTATAACAACACAAAACTACAACACAACTGACGTTCCTAATAAGAATAATTAAAACGCGTAATGAAAATTTAACAAGGTTCGTGTTGTCAAGATGAGTGCATACGTATTTTAATGTATCAAAACATTGCCCTTTTCGGTTTACCATGCAAATCAAAGATGAACAGACAGAATGCGCAAATGGCTATTATGAGGTAAAAAACTGTCATACAAGTTAGAAGTTGTCTTCCGAAAAATATATATATCATATAAATTAGAGTCAGCTTCCTTAGACCACAAAACAGTATATGACTATCAGTCGTAATATGTACCGTATCGATATATATGACAGCTAAATTAAAAATATAAGATAATTAAGGTATAATAAACGAGTTCCTATCATCAAATGTATACATATCACCGCATGCAATTAGTCTATAGTATATAAATTAATCGGATGGATCCGAGCTACCTGAACACCGTCTACACACAGAGTTAGCAATTACCTGCCTGTTGAAGAGCCTGTCGACGAGTACCGCTCTTTACCTTCGCTGTCAGGAATTAAAGACGGATTCCCGCCGTGCCAGCATGACGAAGGGAAATTAAACCCATTCACTGAATTATAATACCACGTGTTGTAACCCATATTAAACCCGTGCAGCCAACACTATACATACACACAAGTATATAAATATACATAGATGGTGGTATACCTGTAGGGTACCGGTACTGCCTGTACAGAAGCTGCTCCAGTGAGTGCATATATGTCCTCAGAGATGCTAAAACAGACTATCCCTGACTGTTACGTAAAGACGTTATCAGAGTGAGGGACACTGTAACACACAGACACTCTAATGGCGTAATAACAAAGTATATAAGCAAATTTGTTCCTTCTATAGTTTATACATGTGACAAAATTAGGATTTTACAATCCTTTGACAGTCAGCTCTGAAATAAAAAATATTGAATAAAACAACGTTTTTATTTCGTTTTTTCTTTAAAACTGTATTTCTGCGCTTGGTTTTGCCAGTGTTCATCTAGTTTATATTCAAATAGTTTAGCCCTATTTACTATCCATATTCCTTTATATCACACCTTACTCTATTGATGTTCAGTAAACAATGAACATGGAAATTAAAATATTATGTTTAGTAAATGATGACCAAATATAACGTTAAAATGAAGTTTATTAAAACAATACACCTTATTACGCTATCATTTCAGTGAAGTTATTTTGACTAAAATATATATCCGACACCTCGTTAGTTCAGTAGAACGGTATGTTGGTGAGTGGTTACCTTAAGTTATTTTGACTAGGTTGATCCGACACATCGCCAGTTCAGTAGTACTATAGGTTGATGAGTGGTTACCTTAAGTTATTTTGACTAGGTTGATCGACACATCGCCAGTTCAGTAGAACGATATGTAGGTGAGTGGTTACGTTAAGTTATTATGACTGGGTTGATCCGACACATCGCCAGTTCAGTAGTACTATAGGTTGATGAGTGGTTCGCTGAACTCGTTAGCTCAGTAGTACGATATGTTGGTGAGTGGTTTAGTGAAGTTACTATGACTGGGTTGATACGACGCCTCATTAGTTCAGAAGTACCCTATGTTGGTGAGTGGTTTAGTGAAGTTATTTTGACTAGGTTGATCCGACACATCGCCAATTCAGTAGTACGATATGTCGGTGAGTGGTTTAGTGAAGTTATTTTGACTAGGTTGATCGACACCTCGTTAGTTCAGTAGTACGATATGTTGGTCAGTGTTTATAATGAGAGAACTATAAACGAAAAGACCGAATGGTTATTGGAATGACGACACAACAAATGAAATCAAAATCTAACTTATTATTGACAGTTGGGCTGCTACTGTTCAGCCACTGCGATCGATAAATACATAAAGCAACGCATCAGGTACGTTTATAGCCGTTAAACATTAAGGTAGCGTTGCGGACGAACAAACCCGATGAAAAAAAGAAGTGTTTATGATCAGTATTCGTAAAATCAAACACTTCTGTGCGTCAAAATATTCTGCAATACACATTTTGTTATGTCGTTAATGCCATTCAGTATATTTTCAGCTAGGCATACATAACCGATATTATTTTTTTAAATTAATGCTTCTTCTTAATCAGGAGATATACTACATCAATAGCATTTTAAATCATGCGATGCTGACAACCGCTTTCTTAACTTCAGCGTATCCAAGGGAAGACTGACTACAATTGTAAGTAGATTACTAGATGGCGCATCAAGTCAGAAAATCTTAACTATATGGATAGTTTCTGAACTAGTAAATAAACTGTACCATACACACTTTACAAGTGAGGGAGGTTGGTACGTTACTGTTGAAAACAGTTAATGAGCGTTATGTGGGTGATAGAGTTGATAGTCATGTACATTTTTCTATTATAACCCACCCCTGCAGGGATCGAGAAAAGAATATCGTAAGAGGCGACTAATGTGGGAACCCCCTGCAGAGTTGGGAATTTGCTTTTGTGCCCTCTACTTTAGTACACAAATGCGACCAAAATAAATCTGCTGCATCAATTGCAGTAGTTGGCATCTTGATATGTCTCTATTAACTCGTTTGACTTGTTTAAGCGTTTGACAAAATAGTTCTTATTTTCTATTTATGAATTACACAAAAAAATGATGCGAAAATAGTAACCACACTACTTAATGTGTAAATAATGATTTTCATAGCAGCAACTAGACTTGTTGATTATTCCTGCTAGCAAAACTAGCATGAGTGTTTCGGGAATATGCACTTTTATAACTAAAACAAGCGAGATATGTTATTAATATAAGAAACGAGTTTAACTGAATATTACGAAAATTCACTGTAGAGATTCTTTTATACGAGATCAATTTCTATAACTGAAGATTCACTAATATATTCAACTTTAATAAATAACTTCTTTGAGCAAAGCAATAGGTTTGGAAAACTACTGAGTCACATTTTGGACATGAGAGTGGCGGTGACATGTTTATTGAACTCCATGCCCAATAAATAAACTCCGACCCTGGCGAAGGAGTAACATGGCGACGTGAAAGCAAAACTTGAATGTTTGCTGACTCATTGCAGGCCGAGCGGCCATAACGACACCCCGCAAAGTGTCCACAGGTAGACAACCAGATATGTTATAACAATTAGATATCATAGTTTTAGAGGTTAATATACACAACAATGACAATAAGGGAAACGTCGTCGAGCAACTTCAGAGAAATAACACTTTTACAATATACTCTTACGATTACACCGCATTTGGAATCCACCATGAGATATCTTTGCCATGACAGGCTTAAAAATAAGTGATTGTTTTATGCCATCTCATTTACAGTTATTTGGTATAATGGAATTTGGTATCAAAGTGTTTGTCATGACAGAAGGTCTAATTGATAATGATAAAACAGATCAAGAATAAGGTTTGATCCTTTTGTTTTCTGGGTATTGTACTTTGCAAGCAAGGTTCCAATGTATAAATATGAACCTTTTTACCAACATAATTATTATTATCTGCTGGATAACCAAACTACTTGGTAGTGAAACGGACGTAACACCACTCACTCAAACAAACAAACAAAAAATGATGAATAAATTGAAAAGCTAAGAAACTGTTATTGACAGAAAAAGTTAGGGGAGCGTAATTAATTTGTTTGTAGCTTGCAATGATTTAAATCATTTGTGGCATAATGTAACTGTGTATTTTTGACGGAGGGGCGTGTATGGTGCTTGGATACAGCAGAACTTTGAGGAGTATAATAAAGAAAAAGATATTTTTAAATTTGTTTTATTCCATGTCTCGAACATATTGTTTGAGAGAATATTTCTCCGGTGTGAATAAAACGCTTTTAAAAATGTGGTTTCAGTGCTTAATATGTTTATCAAATACGTTTTCATACAAAACTGATGTGGCGAGGTGACAGTGACTCAGCAAATTTAGAACTTTTGGTCCTTATCAATATGGAACACAACCTACTTTCAGAGAGGCCGTTTTATCGGACAACACGTGTTTCGTGTAAATACGTATCATAAGGATGTGTACCCCCTATATCATTGAAGCAACCAGAAATACTTTACATTTGTATACAATAATGATAGGCATTGATCAAATGGATTGAATTAAAAAAAACAAAAAAAAACAACAACAATAATACTCCCACCACCACCGCCATCACCACAAACAACAACAAAAACATAAGTTACCGTTTATAAAACTTGTTGGAACCTATCTTCATAATTTTATTTAAGAAAGAAGTTGGGTGGAACAAGACTATTGTCAAATTCTGCTCTTCCTTTACATCTATCATTAGTCCGTGAATTATGTAGATGCTTAATAGTTAGCGAATGTAGTGTTCTAAAAGGGGTCGTGTATTCTAAGTTGAATCTGTTGTTTGGAGCTTTTAACAATATTAACTCAGGAATTAATAATGTACATAATCAGGAATAAAGTTAAAACTCGAAAGTTTGGGTAAGTTTATTACAATTTACTTTTAAAAAGAAAATTTCACACAAAGAAAACATAAAAAAAATTCCACAAACCGGTACCTTCAAAAAGCCGTATTATATATAAACTTTATTTATTTAGCAACAATTATGAAACAAGTTATTTCAACTTATATTAATCACTTTTGTTGGCCCGGATGTTAGCGCGTGGGGAGTCTTAGTGTGGGAGGAAACCGGAGTACCCTGAGAAAACCCACGTGGTCGGGCAGGTGACCCCAACTTTTTCACGTCGGGGAATCGAACCCCGGCCGCCTTGGTGAAAAGGCAAGTGCGCTATCCACTGCACCACCCGATCACCCTAAAGCCGTATTAGAACTCCCAATACAGTTAAGTATCTTTCATGCTAAATTAGGACAGGTATACAATGTTTACTTTTAATAGAAAATAACATTCATATCCTTCTCTCAAAATCTATTCCACGCTTAGTAAAAAGTCACGTTTTGACGTTTGGCTGTTCGGAATCTCGGGAAATGTTCAGAACAAAATTTCCAATTTTAATAAGGACTAGATAACAATCATAACGTTCACAGGGACTAACCCTGCTGCTATTTATAAAATTAGTGTACTTCTGATGTCTGCATCTACACAATTAGTGTTTTTGAAATAAAACAATCTAAGTGATCTCACAGGGGAAAATATAACTGTTTGCAAAGAAACGTCTTCTTAAGTAAGGTGGCCCATAATCCGAACATAACCAAGTGTCCGTGGTATGTCTTAGATTCTGCAATGAACAGGTTTTCGGCATTTTGGTACCCAATTGTGCATCTGGTTAAACGTAAACATTTCCCTACATCTGTAAAATCATAATTGTTTTTAGTTTCAGTACCAGATACATGTTCTTTATATTTAGAGATTCATTACAAAAATAATATATATATATCACATTTAAAGTCAAAGTTAAGGATTTCTGCTGCGTGCGGGTTATTTATTTGACATGCCAACTTCACAGTTTATGAGTTGACAAGTGACTCAACAAAATAATTGCTTTGTAAGCAGCACAAACGAGAATGCATTTCTCAAGGTGAATCTGTGTGACTCATGCCAGGGGTTCCATTGATATGAGGATACACCGGTACACATATCTGTCTGTCGGCCATGACGATTGAAGGTGTACGAATATTAATTTGATTCTTTCTAAAAATATATGTATAATAATACACACGTTTAAACCTGCTTGGTTGGTAACCTTGTAAACCTGTTGTTAATACATCTTTGATATCATGAAGCTTTACTGAAACATGGAAAATGAAAAAAAGGATGGTGGCGTGAATGACGTCAGCAGGCTACACGTAAATAAAAGTAATCCTAAAATTCAATTTAGAACTAGTGTTTACATTTGTTTCCGAAAACTTTTGTTTTTCATTTCTAATAAACGAATCATA
This sequence comes from Chlamys rubida, assembly GCA_032359455.1. Classification (NCBI taxonomy): domain Eukaryota; kingdom Metazoa; phylum Mollusca; class Bivalvia; order Pectinida; family Pectinidae; genus Chlamys; species Chlamys rubida. The sequence continues at coordinate 7,622 of JAUMHH010194513.1, forward strand.
AACAATGTACCGAGTTTACAAGTCATAGTTACTTCGTTACTCGAGAGTCTGTAGTTAGAGTCTATTCCAAATGTTAGTACATAGCCATTAGTTATTCAACGATGTTTGTTTCATCTAAATCGTATCAATTTTACGTTTTTATTGACATGTAACCATACATAAAAGATGATTTTCAAGAAATTAACCTTTCTTATACCTTGAAATAAATAACTTTTTATAGCAACATATTTTGATATAATCTAAACCCCAATGGTCTTGAATCATACAACAACAAAACAATATTTTAAATGGGTATTTTTTTTAATTCAATTATTTACAAGTAAATTTTACAAAACATTGGCGAATGAGGAGATGAATAAAATAATTTCTGGCACCACATGTATTCTCCGTCACAATCTTTCCTGTCAAAAAGTGTCAACAAAATTCTAAGACGCAGAAAACATGCATTTCATCGTTACAGTCAGTAAAATTCCATATCTGCTACTTAGGTCAGAGGGATGGCCACAGCATGTCTATCCTAGGTTGATGTTTCTGTGGTAAACAATAAACAAGAAGATGCTACCGAAGTGTCAATCCTAGCCTCCTGATTTATTGCCTAGGGTTATGTGTTTACGCCTGTGATCTGCATGACAGATATGTGTTTTTAGTTTGTTCCACCAGACACAGACGCCGCCTCGCATCCGACATCTTTTAATGTGTCTCTGCACCACCAGACCACATATCACACGTATTTTACATACATGAACCACTATCATGGCTAGGCGTTTTCCGATACAGCCGTAGATAAATATATTATGTTTGGTTTTAATGTAGAAACTATCCTGCTATGTCATCGATGGAATTAACTACGTAATAAATGTACCTGGTACCTCATTGTATACCGTTTAGTGTTTCTCATTCTAATGTTAATGTGAATAAATAATGAATGGCTTAGGACCGGTACTACCTGTGTTTCCTGTCTAAATCTCATAGCAATAATGTTTTCGTACCACAAGCAAGTTGCCCGACTTTGTAATAAGTAAAATAGACACGGACATGTAATAGAAAACATGATAAATACGACGCAAGGGAACCTGCCTTCACGTGAACGAATTTCATAAAGTCTTGTGCAATCAACGGGTGTTGGGATGACGTTGATGAATTTATGTAAGCGACGACATCAATAATAAATACGATTGTCAGTCACACTGGTATGATACATGAACGTGTGAAAGAGAGTAAGGTAAAGCTCTGATCGATTCTGCTATACACGATATCCCTTGTTTTCCCAATACACTATTAAGGTGTGACATATTAAAAAACTGCTTCGTCATATACTGATCATATTAATAGTTATCCAGCTTTTGTACATACATGATAAGCTATAGATACGTTTGATATTAATTTGTCGAGTGCGAGATCGTACCAGGTAGGCCGAGGTGGTGAAAAGTCAGCTTTCAGTGAATAGGATTAAAACGAGAAACTAATTTAACACTGTATACACATAGCCATGTCACAAACGGTCATCAATGCGCTAGTTACAATGACCGCGACCCTATGTTAAGTAAGTTGTATAAACACCACGAATTGAAGGTAAAATGCTTGTCACAAACATTGGCAGATAAGATATAGGATCAATGTAATTTATTTACATATCACACGCGTGATCACAGAAGCACAGCAATGACCAAGCATTTTATCAGAATCGGTGTGTCATTCTCTAGCTACTCTTGCCGTTTGATCTCTGCTATAGGAATGGACAAACAAATGAGGCCATTGACCCCTTATGAACTCACGTTCCATATTTTTGACATTATCTAAAATGACCTTTGGTCAGTAAGACTAAAAGACATACAGACGTATGATTGATCAGCCGCTCCGAAAATTGGAAAAAAAATATGTTCTACACAATTACACGTTGTAGAAAGAAGATTATTCGTTTTGTTAAAGCATGCACATCCTGTGGTTGTTAGCACTGAGAATGCATACATTACAGAATATTATAGAACAAGAAGTTGTTTTCTAATTTTGTCCGTTTTAATTTTAACTCTGGTTAAATGCAGCGTTTGTATGACACGTATGTAGAATTGTTAAATCAAATTTAATTAAGATACCGTATAACAGTAACTGAGTGGTCGAGTGGCGCAGTGTATAGCGCGCTCGTCTTTCACCAAGGCGGCCGAGGTTCGACTTCCCGATAGGACGTGTTTATGTATTGGGTTACATGCCCGACCACGAGTGGGTTTTCTCCGAGTACACCGGTTTCCTCCCACATCAATACTCATTGCTCTCTACCATCCGGGCCAACAATAGCGATAAATATAAGTTGATAGGAATTGTTGTAAAATAAAAATAAAGTGTATATTATTGTTACATTATTTGACGTATGCTGCATTATTTGACTTGTCGTATTACAATGTTTGACTTCATGTAACATTATTTGACGTCGTGTAACAGAATTTGACGTCGTGTAACATTATTTGACGTGTGTAACATTATTTGACGTCGTGTAACATCATTTGACGTAGTGTAACATTATTTGACGCCGTGTAGCATCATTTGACGTCGTGTAACATTATTTGACGCCGTGTAACATTATTTGACGTAGTGTAACATTATTTGACGCCGTGAAACATTATTTGACGCGGTGAAACATTATTTGACGCCGTGGAACATTATTTGACGTAGTGTTAAATTATTTGACGTCGTGTAACTTTATTTGACGTAATGTAACATTATTTGACTTATCGTTTTATTTTATTTGCCATCACGTGGAAAATATTTTGACATATCGTGTTGAATTATTTGACTTGATGTGCTGCATTTATTGCTACGTCATTTTATTCTATTGCACACTGTCAACAAGGAATGCTACCTATTTCATCATGTTGTGATACAGTTTGAAATCACCTTGATTCAGTCAATGACAATTCTACTCAAACTGACTTTAAAAACGAGGAAAGCAAACACAGTAAAGTGACTATTGGATGAAGACCATGACAGGAACCGAGGAGACACCCAATTAGAAGGGAAGACATCATAAACCCTTAGCTGAATATGAAGGGGAAAGGAACGACTAGGCAGCCACAATGATTTTAGAACCTTTAATACACTGTAAATGACTAAACGACACAGTCCGCTTCTTACTTTCATTATGCATTAATGTACCCATGCTATACATAAATTGTACATTTGATATGCTTAAAGCTGCTAATTGGTTATGAAATTTCGTAAGCGCACGTGATCAGAGTTCACCTTGAGACGGAGTGTGAACGTGAATGTAACACACACCCGTAAACGTACAGGCGTGACACGGCTCCCGGATCGTATATACAACCTATCTCGTAATGAATAGCTGTCCATTGTGTCATATCAAATATATTAATATCATGTATTTATGTGTTAAATCATAGGACATCCTAGAATACCCTTCCCAGTTATTCACATTCAAGTTAATTACTTCAGTTTTAGAAAATACGATTACTTTAATTAGATATTGACACATAATTAATGCATTTTCGATACGAATCTTGCTGTATATGAATTTTTCAATGTGTATTTTTGGGTTTAACTATGTAAATCAAGAGTTTGGTATATTTTTCCATGTCTTGAACCAATTGAAATAATAACTTTTCCCACGGTAGATTCATGCTCCGTAAACGTTTTTCATTACCTCATAATGTACCATATAGAATATTCAAATATCTATGAAGTAATTGGTTTGTTCAAATACACATATTTCCCGTTTGCAAGATATTAAATATTCATAAGTCTCGCTTGGTTGATTGAGTCAATCAATTGAGTATGATAGTGCAAACTTGCATTTCTTCTTTAAATTTGGTTCAAAACAGTAACTCTGCCTGTGTCCAACTTGGTAATGTAGTACCAGTGGTGGTGACGTCATCAGAAGTAATACTCGTGATGGTTGCGATGGTGATGGTGGTATGATTATGGTAATAGTGGTGGCGGAAGGTATAATCATGATTGTTGTGGTGATGGCGGTGGTGGTGGCGTTGTTGGTGGTGGTGGAAGTAGTAATCGTGACTGTTGGTGTGGTGATGGTGGTAGCAGAGAAACATCATGATTGATGCTGTCATACCCATTCGGTCTCAATAGCAAGTTAACTTAGCAGTAATTTGGTAACCCGATCGTTCATATCATGAAGTTGAGTAGTAAGACATCTCTGTGATAAACGTCCAATCAATATATCATGCTAACAAAGCTTTTCCTGTCATTTTTGTTAGCTTAACACTTCTGAAATATGTCACTAGTCGCAGATAGAAGTGTGCTGAATATTTCTGTTTTGACTGTAAGTTACACTGTAAGTTACACTGTAAGTTACACTGTATTACACTGTAAGTTACACTGTATTACACTGTAAGTTACACTGTATTACACTGTAAGTTACACTGTAAGTTACACTGTAAGTTACACTGTAAGTTACAATCTAACTGAAACTGTTGTATTGCGTTGTGAAATATACCAGTAACTATCAAGATGCCTAAAAGTTGCATGGCGGTAGTATTGAGAAGCAAGACGTACACAGCTCTTTGTTGAAACAATGTGAGATAACGCACCTGAAATACCCGGCCGGTCATACTATAACTCAGGTGGACCAAGCATTGTACTATTGCTGTTTCAGACACAAAACACATCCTGGTTCTCAGTCGGTCGTCCTATTGGGTCCCTGTTCCCTTAATAACACCACTTAGAACGACTCGAATGGATGATAACCCTTAATCCGCTCAATGGCACAACACCACAAAATGTTTACGTACTGGAGTAAAACTGGTCGCCATTCCCCTCGTCTAATGTTACACAAAAAACGTCAAATCCCTTCCTGTCATTGATGGAGCGTACACACACACTCCTCGTGTCAATTCTTATGGTTCAAAAAATGTTCATAAACAATGCATTTTTGTCAAGAGTCCACACCGCTGGTTAACTCTCGAATATCAAGGTGCACGACCGTATGGTAGCAAATATGTTAAATAAAATTACTGATTAAGAAGTATATTTCACATGTTCACATGATTTGTGTGTTGTTAAGTAAAATACGTTCATTGCATATACTTATATTATCGCGTGTAATGATCCATTATGACGTCATAAAATCTTAATTATTTAAAGTCACCATTGCCTCGTCATTATATAAATTATGAATTTTATATTAAGATTGGGTTCATAATTATTTATGATGAAACAAAAATATCGTGTTAATATGATATATATTCAAAAGTTAAACGGACATGCATTCAGAAAAGCTAATTAATATACCAGAAAAAATAATGATATCTGGCTTGTAATACGTTACCACAACATGATACGGTCTTGCGTCTTGGTAGATTACCACAACATTGTAAGGATTTGAGTCTTGGTAGATTACCACAACATTGTATGGTATTGAGTCTTGGTAGATTACCACAACATTGAAAGGTATTGAGTCTTGGTAGATTGTCACAACATTACAAGGTCTTGAGTCTTTGTAGATTACCACAACATTGTATGGTATTGAGTCTTTGTATATTACCACAACATTGTATGGTATTGAGTCTTTGTATATTACCACAACATTGTATGGTATTGAGTCTTGGTAGATTGCTACAACATTGTAAGGTATTGAGACTTTGTAGATTACCACAGCGTTGTAAGGTATTGGGTCTTGGTAGATTACCACAGCGTTGTATGGTATTGGGTCTTGGTAGATTACCACAGCGTTGTATGGTATTGGGTCTTGGTAGATTACCACAGCATTGTATGGTATTGGGTCTTGGTAGATTACCACAGCATTGTATGGTATTGGGTCTTGGTATATTACCACAACATTGTATGGTATTTAGTCTTTGTATATTACCACAACATTGTAAGGTATTGAGTCTTGGTAGATTACCACAGCATTGTATGGTCTTGAGTCTTGGTAGATTACCAAAGCTTTGTAAGGTCTTGAGTCTTGGTAGATTACCACAACATTGAAAGGTATTGAGTCTTGGTAGATTACCACAGCATTGAAAGGTATTGAGTCTTGGTAGATTACCACAGCATTGTAAGGTCTTGAATCTTTGTAGATTACCACAGCATTGTAAGGTCTTGAGTGTTTGTAGATTACCACAACATTGAAAGGTATTGAGTCTTTGTAGATTACCACAGCATTGTATGGTATTGAGTCTTGGTAGATTACCACAACATTGTAAGGTCTTGAGTCTTTGTAGATTACCACAACATTGTATGGTATTGAGTCTTTGTAGATTACCACAGCATTG
>JAUMHH010194524.1:0-13859 GCA_032359455.1 Chlamys rubida
TTTGTATAGTTTTGCCAATGTCATAGTGTTCAAATTAGTGAAATCTGTTCCTATTCCTGTTAACGAATGTAAGGCGTTTTTCCCTTTCCGGTATCCTTTTTCAACCTTGTTTGCTGATTTTAATTTATTGTTCACTGGTATCCCTACATGTATGTATTCACTTTGCACAGATATACGTTCATTGTTTATCCTAAATTCCAGGTCTCTTTGGTGGTTTCCTTTTTCTCCAAATACTAGAATAGCACACTTGCTGTTGTTAAAGGTGAATCGCCAGGATTTTGAATAATTGCCTGCTACTTCTAGCATGTTAGATAGTGCCCGCGGACTCGTAGCAATTAGAGACATGTCATCCGCTAGAGTTGGACTACCGCTGTGCAGGTCTATCACGGTAGCACCACATTTCAAGTCTTCTATCTGCTTTAGAAGTTCATTGATGTAAACAAGGTATAGAAATCCAGAGAGGATCCCGCCTTGCCTTACCCCGCGCTTAACATGGTACCATTTTGAGCGAACTGAATTTACAAGAACACAGCTTTTGATCTCAGTGTACGATGCTTCGATGACATCTTTTAGCGATCCCGTTATTCCAATGATTTCTAATTTTCTTAAAAGAGCATCATGCCAAACGGTGTCAAACGCTTTCCTTGTGTCTAGAAACGCGACATATACTTTGCTGTGGAGTTCTAGATTTGCAGCGATCGTTTCATGTAGGGTAAATGATGTCGTGATGCTGCTGAGTCCACTTTGGAAACCCTGCTGTTGCTTGTTTGGGAAGGGCGTTTCCTGTATGGCACACCAAACTTTAATCCTTTCGTAAATCACTTTTTCCAATTACTTGTACATAACGGGAAGAAGTGATACTGGTCTGTAACTGTCCGGGTTTTTACGTGATATATTGTTCCGTTTATAAATTGGGATTGTAATTCCAAGTTGCCATGTTTTGGGTATGTATCCTTGTATTTTTATCGCATTAAAGAGACGTAATACCATAACAATAAGTTGCCTACCTCCGTAACGAATGTGTTCGTTATACAACTCGTCAATGCCAGGTGCTTTCTTAAAGTTCAACTTTCGGATCGCTGATTCCACTTCTTCGAACGTAAATGGGCAATCAAATATAGGGTGTTCCTGTATGCTGCTTTTTGAATTAGGTATGCTGTCGCTGTTAGTATCGGTGTTGCTGTATATATCTTCAAAGTATGATGCAAAAGTATCCGCAATTTCTCGTGGGTCTCGCGCTGTGATACCTTCGTACTCTAGCTCATTACACACATTTGGCTTCTTATTCTTTCGTTTTGCGATTAGTCTCCAAAATTGTCTCACATCGTAGTCTGCGGTTCTCTCTAGTTCCCTATCACATTTATCCATATAGTCGTTAATCGCGTTGTTATGTATTGTTCTGAATGATGATTTCGCTTCTTTGTATTGTTTGTAGGTCGAATGTTCTCGCCCTCTGGGTTTTCCAGCAGAAATCCACTCTTTCCTTTTGCTTCGTGCAAGTTTATGGGCACTCCTGACATCTTTAGTAAAGTAAGGTTTTATTTTAGGATTGAATTTCTTCTGCGGTATTGTTGAGCGTGCAGCAAGGACTATAGACAGAGTCAATATTTCTGTGAACGCTTCAATGTCATAATTAGTGTTTATTTCCATCATTTTCATCTCCGACAGTTTGTGATGTAGTCTTAGTTGGTAGGCTATTATATGGTGTATATCTGTGTTTTGCCAGGTTATGTTGGGATGATTATGCTGTTCTGTATCGCTGTCGTCTTTCTCATATATTGGAATTGATAAACCACAGGCGATAGGTAAATGATCAGACGCTATGTCGCTATCTGCTGTTGAAAATACTGTGAAGTCATGTACAATTGGTGATTCCTTATTTGCGAAAATATAGTCAAGTGTCGTCTTGCATGTTTTAAATGTGTAGCTATAACCAGATGCATCGTGATCGAAATTTGCTGCGCGTAATGAATTAGAGTCAACAAATGTCTTAAGTGTGTCCGATTTCATTTTACTTATGTAGTTCAGTGGGCTCTCGTTTATGCGCGCATTAAAGTCACCCGCTAAGATAACTTCTCCCATAGACGAATAATAGCAGTAAAGATCCGTCAGCTTTTCTAGAACTTCTGCGTATTGTTTGACGTCGTTGTCGCTAGGCATATACACAGCTAATATATACATTGGTGCTCCGCTTCCTTTCGTGAACACAAGTCCTACTATTCTGTCGCAATCAATATGTTCTATAACTTGTACGTTGAGTAACCACCGTCGTTTTACTAGTATAGCTACGCCTCCTGATCCGTGCGTTGTACGAAAAATGCCCGCCTTCGCAAAAGGGAGAGCAAAATACTTATGATTAATAGAGTCAAGAAATGATAGGGCTCGTTCTGGTAGCTTGTGTTCGGTGATAATTACGAAGTCGTCATGTCGTTGATTCAATAAATTGTCTACGCATAATGCTGACGACTTTATCCCTCGCACATTCCAAACTAAGATTGATAAAGTTAAGATAGATCGCATATTGGGCGCGCCTTTCAGTATTTGCTTAGTATTGCGCGTCATAGTTGTTGTAATATTGGTCATTGTCGAAGGCTTGATTCTGCTTTCTCTTTCAGTCCATCTACTATCATCGTGTTCGTTTCTCTGGTAATCGACATGATCATCGGGTGATCCGAACCCTCCGTATGATCTGACGTGTTCTGAGTGGTTTCGTTCGGAAATCCTTGTTTCCCAGTACCTAACATTAAGCCAGCGGCGGCAATGGACATTGTCGCGCCACATGCCAGTATCTTCTACGATACTAGCGTCCGATTTGGCTACACTGACTTTTGCTGATGACGTACCATTCCTGCACTTAAACAGTTTGACACTCACTACATCTACTCCTTTCCGTTTTAAGTTGAATATCCCATTTCTCGTTGTTCTTGTGCCTATCCCGCTTACATAGTACCTGTAAGTTCGTGGTTTTCGCCCAACGCCAATAAACACGTCCTCGTCAGTATCCGCGTCTTGTTCCTTATGGGCTTCGGTATCTCGATGTAACTTCAAATCGTCATACACATGTGTTCGTTGCACGTCGTGTGTTTTGTTTGCATGTGAGTGCTGCCATCTGTTATTTGTACGTGTGTGTACCCCGGCGGTATTCCTCGTGTTGTCGCGTTTGTTTTCCGTATCACGAGTCTGTATGTTTGGCTTTGATGTTGACTTGTTGGTCGTGGTAGAGACCGTCTCATGAGTACCGTTACCATAGCAGTGTTCTATCATTTCCTTCACAATGGTGTCTCCTGTATTGTCAAATTTTACGCTTCGCGGCCGTAATCTCGAATCATCGTTTGTTGTGCGACATATTCTGTTTGCTGCTGGTCTCTTTGAGTTTCCGTAGCTTTGGGAATAGCAATGTCGCGTTTACCGTTATCCCGCACGTGAGTGCCTTGTTTACCTGTGTCCGCTATGTGACTATCGCTACCAATGCGTTCGGTACCTGTTTTGTTTACCTGTGTAGTTTTCACCTGTGTATGTGTCGATATCACCAGGGGTTCCGACGGGTTAGCGTTTTGGGAAGGAGAGCCGACAACTCCCGCGTAAGTTCTCTTATCGCGCATATTGGTATTCTTTAGGATCGTGGTAGGTTCGTATAAATCTCGTTTTAATTCTTCATTTTCCGCGTAAATCTCCCCGATGTTAATTGTTAACCTCTTTATTTCGTTTCTCTGTTCATTGTGGTCTCTTTCGTGCCTTTTTAAGGTGTCTTCCATCGTTTTCACTTGTTCTGATAAAGAATGTAACACAGTGTTCATTGATATCATTGACATTTTATTACTACATATATCCTGTAATTCGGATCTGATTCCGGACTCTTGCTGCGGTGTCGGTGGCGCATTATCCCCGTCTAGGGCCTCCGCTACTGAGCGTCCAGCCCCCTTACTGAAAACCTCGTCGATTTCAGAGTCGTCTCCATTTATATACATTTGGATAATATAACAATCTTGTGCATATTTTGAGGCCGCTGTACTTTTTATTGTACTTTTCCGAGTAATGAGTCTTCTGTCGGTGCGCGTTGATATCCCCTTTGATCGACTTAATAGTATTGCTCTGTACCAGGTGATAATGTCCTCAGATTCGTTTGTCATATTTCGCAACTTTTCAATGTACTGTTCTTTCGCAAGAAATGTAAGTTCATTATCAAGGTTTTGGATCATACACTGGTTTGGTATCAAACATTTTGTGTCCAACTAATCAGAAACTTTGAATTAATTTAAGCCGTAAAGCTGTAAAGCGACCATAGAGTGTTGAGTATAATTCACCAACCACGTTGAATTCAAAATTATTAGACACCTTCAGACCGTATATATTACCAGTAAATATAGCGGGTACTTACGATAACACTCAGTGTTAGGAAACACCCCCCATAAATCACTCTAACGCCGTCTCTTGTTTACTTTGGCTCGGTGCCAATAACTTTCAAATAAAGAAGCGGGAATTACGCCATGGTCATATTAATCATGTAAACAAAACACGGTTATAAATCCGGATTTCCGCTTTTGTTTAGCCTTGTTAGCTTTGCATATTACGTGTTTTCTTTGATTTTCCCCCAAAAAACTCATTTGATAGTTCGTTTTAGTTTTTAAATACGAGCATGTGAAGAATATGTCTTGCCGTCTGATCAACCAACGAATGAAAGCAATCATCTTGGACGAAATATTAATCCAGTTCAAATTTAAGAAATACAGCATACTAATTGAAAAAATATACGCGAATAAAATGAAAACGATTATGCGAAGCTTAACAAACTTTCACCACTTTACAAGGGTGTATGAAATAAGGAGAGAAAAAAAAATAAAACTAGTTTTTGCATTATTTTTATTCAAATTGAAAATACTACATTGACAAAGCACAAACAAACACACCCGCTTGTCCGGTTTCTTTTCACAAATTGTTTGATATTAGACTGAGGGAAAACAAATAAAGTTTTTCATTTCAGACAGAGTTTCTTCCCGTTGGTACAGATTTTGAGATCTTTAACAAGGCTAGACCAGTATCTGCTGTGCTATTTATTTTTAATGTTTTATCTGCGTACGTCCATTTTTTATAGTGTTGGATTTGGAATATTTGCATCCCCTATGTAACAGTATGTGGCAACGCATGAGCAATACCTAGCTGGTCCAAGCAGACGACATCTGTTCTTATTTGCCGAAATTCTTTATCAAACAGACGACATGTCTTAACGGCCGGCGAGATGACGTATTTTTAAAGCATACATGTCTTACAAGTCGACATGTCCCCCCAGTCAACAACAGGTCTCACAGACAGATGACAAATCTGAAAAGCAAGCGATGTGACTGATGCGAGCACTAATCTATAAAAATATATATCCCAACGGTAGAGCCTAATTTCCCATGATTTATATCTATTGTCCTCATAACTGACTTCAGGAATAATGTTAGCTCTGGTCCACAATATGTAGAATTGTGTTTTCCTCAAGCTCATTTTCTTGAAGATATCAGGTCCATGTTCATCAATGTACTAAACGAGCTCGAATAACCTTGATTAGACTAAAGGTGCTTGACTTAAAAAGAAATTGTGCAAGAACAATGAACAATCGTAGTTGCCATGTATATTTTTGAAAGGCGTGTGTTCTTTAATTTTTGTAATGGTTCATTGAAATTAAACGTAACTTTATATATATAAATAATATAACGTAATTATATTAGATTTCTAAGTCCGTGATAATACATATACTTTTCTCGCCAATATTTTAATTTAAAACATAAATTACATTGGTTAGGTCTTTGTTTATAGACAATTCGTTATAATATTTAAAGTGATTAGTTATGCAAACGATCGCTATGCATTAAATAATAAAAACCAAAACCTATCCCATCTATTAGCGTAATACAGTTAGCACATAACAGTGAACCTAGCAACGATGTCAGGCAGGTGAACAGGTGAGAATTTCTCTACCTGTGCGAGACGTAATTAATCTACTTGCATAATGACAGCGGCTCCTGATGTCTCAAACGGAAACAACGAGAATGGTGGTACTATATGTGGATATCTAGTTCAAACTCATACAGTTTATAAACTTCAGTATAATTTGTGTTCAGAAATCACTTTTTGTATTTTGGGAATTTATTTGTTGAAAACATCAACCGGCTTGATAGCAGCTTTCTAGTCACTGTTGTTAATAGTCCTATAGAAATACAGTACGCGTTGCGGTACACCGTGGCACGCGCGAGACTGTCGTCTAATGGAATGGCGCAATCTGATTGGTCGAGAGGCATGGCGAATGGTTTTGGTAGAGGGGCAGGTGTTACGGCTCGGGGTCATATTAGCCTAGAGCCGTATATCAGGGGGAATCACTTTTCAAACAGTGGTACGTAATTAAGAGTGCGCCCGTGCATGTCGGCTGACAATGGGTTTACATTCACCTGAATTCTAACGGAACTCTAATTAACACTGTACCGAACAACGAAATCACTCATCCGTGACAGCCTCACAGTTATGATGACAAGTTTGATTTTTTTGGGGGGATTTTTTTTTCATTCTTTGAAACAGAAGCGCATATTATTATGATAATCCCTTTCCTATCCCACCGCTTCCACCACAAGCCATACAAACTTACAGAATTTCCGTAGAATTATATCAGTGTGTGGATCTATTTTATGCCTTTAAATATAATATTTTATCTAAAAAATCTGTATATTTGAGATAAATCTGTACTTCCTCCCAAAACCATTTATTTCCTTATCGTATAAAACCCTGAATATATATAACATTTTACCCCAAAAGGCATACAATTCTATTATATTGACGCTAAAACCAAAAACGGCTTCAGCAAGGAACATTAAACCTGTGCGCAGTGTGTTATTGGCGTAAACGAAATCTTTACTGATAATCTATATCAACTAAAATAGATACAACAACATAAAAATAACGAAATATTTCTATGAAAATATACGTCTTTAATTAACAAGTAAAGCACAGTGACATACATGTATATATAAGAAAGGCACACTTTGGGTGTTCCGGTAATCAATACATACGTTATATATAAAATATAAATAATTCTTCAACAATTCATGTTTTTGATAAAACAAGTCCCGCACTGGTCCAAACCATGTTCGTAAAAGTCAATATTAAACATAATAATTTTGATTGGAAGAATGTCGTCTTTCAGTTTTGTATACCACGTATGAGAGACAGATTTGATCCGAGGTGTCGGAGGTCCATGGGTTCCTTTCCCTGAGTTTATATATAAAAAATATATATAATGCTGAATAAACTTTCTCAAAAATAAGTCTCAAAATAACCATCCATAAATAACAGTGTTCGTCGTAACAACTTGATTCGATGAAATGTTTGTCCGTGGTTTTCCGAAAACAGAAACCGTCTCGTCCCGACTTTCAGCTTAGACACTGTGTCACGTTTCCAGTCCTGAAATCAATTAAGACAAAACAAGTTTTAAAACAAATTAAAATAAACATGCATTTATCACATAATTGTTGACAAAAAGACAGATTTGAATATGCATTATTTATTTCATCATTCATATTTGTCACACTTAACGATACAACAACTATTTATTTAATTTATTTTATGTCTTTTATTTGTCACGCTTAACATTACAACAAAAAATAATTATTGAGTTTATCCCCTACTTTTGTTAAACTTAAAATACAACAAAAAAAATATTTTCTAACGAATTAATTGGGATGTCAAAAATGTTACACGCTACAGGTCCTTTATGATATTGATTTTTGATCCGTGCTGATCCTTCCGGTTAGCGAGAGTGACACTCCATTATATCGAAAAACAGATCAATATATCGATTTTTGTTTGTACCTAATAACAAATTGACATTCTATCAACACAACAGAGCCCACGATTTGTCAATGTTCGGTTAATTTTTCCAGTACAAAGTACCCGATAAATTCCCGGTACTGATTTTCTTTGTGACGTTATATTGTCTGTTGTCAAACCGTTCTGTCGGATTTTTTACTGAAGCCAATAAGGAACACAGTATATTGAAGCTCGCTTACAATATTACACCTGAGGATTTTGTCACCCGGGCAGAGATTACAATACATTACAAACCACCTGTCCTTTTTTCACTGTGCCCCCTTGCATTGTCGTGTGTTCCTATTGAGTATGATCGAGTTAATTTTTACTCTAATGCAGTTAGTGTAACTATGCTGAGAGCTAATTTACATAAATATAAAAGACAACTTTTTTCATGATATTTCAATGACGAGAATTTTGAATGGATGACATTTTTAATTTATTTCTCAAATGGGTATGTTTTATAGGAAAACCCTGATCGTTCTTTATGCCCACTTGCGGTCATTAAAGGTTTGACCGCATTGTCCGTCAAGTATGATACACCGACTGCATACCCAGATGACCGGGAGCTGACCTGTGGATCCGGCAAACTGAATAGGATTCACCCAAAAATTGCCCGGTATCCCCGTGTCCCCAGCTGGTCAGGCTTTACCTTAAAGAACCTATGCCTCCAAAATCGTTCTCCCCCTCTTGACCACAAACAACCCCCCGATATTTCGAAATAAAACGGAACAGAAACAGAAAGAAATTGATCTTTAAAACTAAATGATTAAAGATGGCAAAATTCCATAAACCCCACAATTTTGACGAGAGAGAGAGAATGTCAAGTTTATCGTCAGAAACACAATTCTAATACTGCGTGTCATTGAAATATCAATATTTCATTACTTCGTAATTTAACACATTTTTTTTTTTTTACGTAAATTGCACTTGTGAAACTTTTCAAATTTCCTAACTTACATTAAAGATTATGATTGAAACTTATATCTTGATATCAGAGTTATATGACTATTGGAACAGTGGCTATTTGCTATGCAGGCAGCAAAAAACATATTGACTGGTCTGGTATTGGCGACTTTTTTTTACTTACAAAGTTTTATACTAATACATTTAATATATCGAACAGGCGATATCAAATTCTCCAAATAGGTACAGTTTCAATAAAATTATCATAGCTCACCTTCAAATCCGATTCCTATGTTAGGGTAACCATTTGACGTTCTGCAAAGCCATTCTGCAATGTCTACGAACACATTCTCTTCTCTCAATACGCTGCTGTTGTCAGGTTGCAGATGCAGAGATTGTCCGGAGGGAGATGATGTTTCCATTTTTAGCGAGTGGACACTGTCCGAGGGACTCGTGACCGTACTGGACACTTGACTGTTACAGTTACTACTGGTCACTGGTGACGGACATTCCTGTTTGATTGTATCACATTGAGATTTCTGTCCATTATTGCTGCTGCTATTTCCGTCGGCGCTGGTCACTTCAAGCAGTTTCTGTAACTGGTTGATGTAGTCCACTGCTGACCGTAGAGTGTCCACCTTACTGAGTTTCTTGTTCTCGATCCCTGCAGGAACATGGTCTCTTAGAGTTTCATATCCAAGGTTGATCATTTTCACGCGCCTTCGTTCTCTTGCGTTTCGGCGCGACATAGTGGAAACCTTGGTACGTTTGAGGCATGATGTTGAGGAATCGGCCTGACAACTGATGATGCTTTTAGTTACATATTGGCCCGACTCCGACAAGATGTGCGGTGAATTTTCAAGAGACCGCAGCGCCTGCAAATGCCCATCATTATGAAATGTATTGGGCTTGATCAAAATATATTGCTGCAATATTTTTGCCGTGTTCATATTTTATCGATCTTGTTTTCAGGAATAGAGGAAGATCTGTCGTGCTGCTAGCTTTGTCCATGCAGTGATTATCGGGTCGTGTGTCAGTCGCGTGTCTCATTGCCTCATTGGCTGGGGCGGATCATACAGAGAGCAAAGGTCACACCTGATTGACAGGATTGGGCTAGCGGGTACGTAGTTATTAAACATGTCACCTACACGAAACCACGCCCACTAAGCGTGACCGCCATCACTAGTTTTCCACACGTACCGACCAAACAGAGGACTCGAATCACCTTCTGCGAAGCGTGACATTTCTCAGTTACCGAGTTTTCCACACATTCTAGTACTAAATATTTTAAAAAAAAATCAATTTCTAAATACCCTACATCTCTTACTTACCTAGGGTTTCGATCCTAAATGCTATGACATCAAAACGTACTCCGGTTTTATTTTGTAAGATTCTTGTTTTTCACACAATAGTATATTAATCAAATGCAGTATAGTTTCACAACAGCACATAGCGTGCCCGACGGTTAAGATCACTTACCTGTTACCTGACAACTCACAGTACATATATAGAAGCACTTTACCTGTACCTGTCGTCTGGAATACGGCACATTTACACAGAAATATGGGGTCTGCTGAATTACTTAAATAAGATCTAGAAATATCGAACAAATCTCGGTACTTTCACTGTTTGGAAGACAAAACATGGACATTTGTGTATCTAAAAAAATGGACGTCGCACTGTTAATAAAAGTTTAAGCTACCTTTTTTATTTGTATCTGGTGTCTGATATAATTACATCAAGCCACACTCGAGCCTTAAAAGGGACAGCGTGTATAAAATGAACATCACAGCTATATGTTATAAGGGGAAAATGTATGTACAACGATCGCTATGGATTTCTCCGTATGACCACGGACTTAGATAGTTCCGTGGTATGACGGCCGGCGGCGTTCTACAAGGATCCGTGTTTGTTCGATTTTCGTTATTGTTTATGAATAATATATATATATTAATATTGACTCTGTGGATGACCTGCTTATAAAGACATTATCCTTTTATTGTACATCGTAGCTACGTCATTTTCTTCTATACATACATTGGCATAGGAGATATACAGTAAACTTAAATGTATCAAGATGTCGTTCTACAAGGAACCATACTACGTCCACGTTAGTTTTATCAAGCAAAACAGAACACCATGAATAGTAGATCTACTAGCTCTGATGACATAGTCAACCAGGCGGTAAAGAAAAACACTTACAAGGAATACAATAAAAGCAGCATATCTTTGTGTCTATCATCAGTATATAACGTGCACCATTTCTTACATTGATGAGCTGTAAAGCCCAAACTAGTTAAAAGTAAATAACTCCGTATACAAATGTGCTGCAAAGCACAAAACATGAAGAAGTTGATCTGAAACTAAATTCACGTCACAAATAAATAAAAAAGCACTTCTTACATTAATGAGTTAGTCGTATGCTGGATAACAAAAACTACTCGGTAGTGAAGCGGACGTAAAACCAAACAAGCAAACGAACATTAATGAGTTGCAAAGCTACAGCGATAACGTCACAAGTATATAAATTCTAACAATGATGAGTTGCATAGCACAAAGTGATACAGAACTTGAACCGCCTTCACGCCACAAGTACATAGATTACTCTATGTCTACATTTGCCTCCACATTCCACCTAACTCTAAATGACACAATTATTTCCGAGGGTCCTGGGTTCGAACCCCGGTCTGGCCGTGCATTTTCCCGCTCCTACTACATTTGGTGCCCAACGAAATATACCCATGGAAGGTGGTATAGGGTCTCGTATGACCTCGGGTCGAAGACTTTGTTGAAGGAGGGAGGAATCAGAGACGTACTACATACTGGCTGTATATGTACATGTCTCTGGAGGAATGTTGGTAATTGATAGAGCGTCCGTCTAGAGTTCGGAAGGTCCCGGGTTCGAACCCTAGTGCTAGTGGTAGCAGAATGTCAGACGCCTTAACCACTTGGCCACCGCGGCCCCTATACACCCTGTATATAGCGACATATGTGTAATATATAGGCCTCTGCTTACATATGTATCAGTATATTTATCAATACGTATCTAATAACTTACTATACATATAGTTATTCTAACACCTTTTACTTTTTGTTTATCATAATATAACAACCTTTTTAAAAATAATTCAAATATCCTTTAAATATTTCCCGTAAAATCATAAATATCAACCAGTACGATGAATTGAAGCGCTGGCATGCTATCTACTTGCGTTATATGTTATTGTCATATATTTGTTTGTAAATAAAAAATTCTAAAAAAAAAGTAAAATACAAAAACAAAACAAAAAAGCTTTATATAACGGTATAGCGGTATAATTACATATTTCGTGGATAGTATGATATTCACATATCGAATATAAATGGGAAAAAATAAGAAAAGTGTTTTTCAAACCGCCCTTGCTAACAAAACCGTGTCGCCCCTATAATCATTGATTTCTGTGAAGTATTTTAATTGTTTATTTAATTCTTTAACTTAAAACGATTAACCATGACTTCACTTCAAACCTGTTTGTTTGAAAATTTATTCAAAATTGTAAAGACTGTTTGAAATTGTTTTCCTATGTAACGAAAAATAATAATAATAAAAATCACACGCCGAGGTATTACAAAGAGCACACACACTACCCTATAAAAAAACGATACATTCCCATAGTTGACATTTGGGAAAGTTTTTCGTGGATACATCAACGGTGAACATCTAAGGAGATCGAATGTTTACTTTCTTTTCAAATTTATTGAAAGTTTTCCCCGTTATGTCTGTAGAAATTTTCGTTTCATTGGTAACTTCATTGACACATTTTTAAATGTATACAACATCTTTTGTATTCGTCAATCTTGATAAATTTACAATGGTGTTTAATGTAATATAGGATTTTCGTGCATTGTGATGTATGTTAGAGCTCTGTTACTAAGACCCCTACAGCGCTACCCACGTAAGGCGGAGAAAGACATATAGCGCTATGTAAATACCTCTCTTCAACGAGACCGCGCCATTGTACCCCATCTTCACGTGGCGTACAAAACAAACTTTCAATATTTGGAGAAAGTTTAGGGGTAAACCCTCTCGGCGACAGTGACATTACTTGTCCGAAAAGGGTGTGTTTAGGAGATTTCCACAACGGAAGTCCCCTTTTGAACCATACTGGGTTTCAGCTCACTGAAATGTACGTGCCGCTGTTTACTTCGTCAAGTATTACGTAGATGAAATTTACC
This sequence comes from Chlamys rubida, assembly GCA_032359455.1. Lineage (NCBI taxonomy): Eukaryota > Metazoa > Mollusca > Bivalvia > Pectinida > Pectinidae > Chlamys > Chlamys rubida. The sequence goes on from JAUMHH010194524.1 coordinate 12,961, forward strand.
CGGATGTGACATATACAAGTTTCCCGCTATTTTTTCGATGGCCATCCAAATTCTTCAAAATTGAGATTTCATTTATCATTAGGACGTGACATAATGAGAGAAACCTTTCAAGTGTCCTAATCACGAACGGCCGTGCCAGTTTTGCTTGACCATTGTCCATGTGCGAATGTTTTTAACGGCACTGACCACCTTCTCTGCTGGACATTAAGTGACCACTCATTTGAATATAAACCGTGTTTCTGGACCACCTACAAAATAAGTACTATAATTATCACTTGTGGTCGAATACCTACGTTTTTACACGCCATAATTGACCGTCAGTGGTCAAACACTTGGACCGGTCAGTTCGGGATCTTATCACCTCAGTTTTGACACAGAATGAACCAGAGGTTTCGATATCAAGGTCATATCATTATAATATTAAATGCTCGTATATAAGAATATGAAAGTCTGGGTGACAGTAATTGCCTTTTATTAAAAAGAACTGTCCACAGTTTGACAGACAGCTACGTCGTGGGGCTAAGTAAAATCTCAATTTATTCGTCTAAATATCTAACATCGACCGAAAAAAACAACTTCGGCAAGCTAATTATCATGTCAAAACATCCTTTCCCTGGCGTAATTTATTGATGCAGATTTCGTATAAATTACAAATTTCCCTTAATGACGATTTAATGCTGAACTATTTCTAAACAACTGTAGACACTGATCTTTTGTGATACGTCACGTCCGATTTTTTCGTTCCTTATGAACAAGTTGTTTCCCATAGAAACTCCTCCTCGTCGTCTTTCCTTCCTTCCTTCCTTCCTTCCTTTTCCTTCTTTCCTTCCTTCCTTCCTTCCTTCCTTCCTTCCTTCCTTCCTTCCTTCCTTCCTTCCTTCCTTCCTTCCTTCCTTCCT
>JAUMHH010194535.1:5025-29608 GCA_032359455.1 Chlamys rubida
CTTTCGATAGGATGTATAGGCTTCTAGTTGTACCATTGTGGATTCCTTTGTGCTCTACTCTGTAGTCCTGACTAATTTCGATATGGACGTATAGGCTTCTAGTTGTACCATTGTGGGTTATTTTGGCTCTACTCTGTAGTCCTGACTAATTCCGATAGGACGTATAGGCTTCTAGTTGTACCATTGTGGATTATTTGTGCTCTACTCTGTAGTCCTGACTACTTTCGACATGTCAAAACGGATATAACCTCTGAATATTGCCTCTTTATTCTATTGTGGGACTTGAAAATATTCATGCAGTTACGCAATGCTGTAAAGTATGAATTATCAAAATTCAAATTGGTGTTTTGACACTAACAGCAAATGTTCGTCGTATAACTGCAAAAAACTGTACAGATAAAATGTCTGTTTGCATACAAATATAGCTCTGTATAAATAACCTTCCCATGGAAATGTCAAAAAGCCTCCTCCAAATTAGCTATAGTGGAACAAGTCAATTTAAGTAAAAAGGTACTGTAAACAACATTTATACAGTTAATGTAAATAACATTCAGTTTGTGAATAAATTAAAATATATAGAAATGGCACCAGTTTTTTTCATGCCGTTATTAACTGAAAATACAAATTGAGAGTTAAAATAAAACAAATGCTCCTGTTTTACTAATGAAACCAGTTGACTTACCATATACAAAGGGGGTATGTTAGTTAACAAGATATCACTAGGTCTAACTGACGTATGAGTTATCACAATCTTATACGACCTTAATCCCAATCTGACTTCACAATAAATATGTGACTTCAGAAAGCCAATCGGACTTACTTATGCTAAAAACCATAGGTCGAACTAATGGTCACATGATCAAATTTAATAATAATCACGAGGTCATATAGACGTACAAACAATCAAAAAGTTACATAGACTAACTAATAATCACGTGGTCATAAAGACTTAAAAACAATGACAAAGCTACATAGACTAACTATGATAACGAGGTCATACAGACTTAGTAATTGTCAGAAGTGTACACGGCCTTACTAATGGTCAGAAGTTTACACGGCCTTACTAATGGTCTGAAGTGTACATGGCCTTACTAAAGGTCAGAAGTGTACACGGCCTTACTGATGATGACAAGGGCACACGCATTTACTTATGATCAGAATGCCGCACGGCCTTACTAATGATGACAAGGGCACACGGCCTTACTAATGATGACAAGGGCACACGGCCTTACTTATGATCAGAAGGGCACACTGACTTATTAATGATCAAAAGGGCACAGAGACTTACAATGTAGTAATGGTCAGAAGGCCACACGGCCTTACTAATGATGACAAGGGCACACGGATTTACTGATGATCAGAAGTGTATACGGCCTTACTGATGACACACGGCATTACTAATTATCAGAATTAACGGACTTACTAATGATGACAAGGGCACACGGATTTACTAATGATTAGAAGGGCATATAGCCTTAGTAATGGTCAGAAGGGCTCACGGCCTTACTTATGATCAGAAAGGCACAAGACCTTACTAATGATCAGAAGGGCACACGACCTTAGTAATGGTCAGAAGGGCATATAGCCTTAGTAATGGTCAGAAGGGCTCACGGCCTTACTTATGATCAGAAGGGCACACGACCTTACTAATGATCAGAAGGATACACGGCCTTACTTATGATCAGAAGGGCACACGGACTTATTAATGATCAGAAGGGTACACGGCCTTACTAATGAACAGAAGGGCACACGACCTTACTAATGATCAGAAGGGCACACGGCCTTACTAATGATCAGAAGTGTACACGGATTTACTAATTGTCAGAAGGGTACAAGACCTTACTAATGGTCAGAAGGGCACAAGACCTTATTAATTGTCAGAAGGGCACAAGGCCTTAATAATGATCAGAAGGGCACAAGGCCTTACTAATGATCAGAAGGGCACAAGGCCTTACTAATGATCAGAAGGGCACAGAGCCTTATAATGGTCAGAAGGGCACAAGGCCTTGCTAATGAGCAGAAGGGCACACGACCTTACTTATTATCAGAAAGGCACACGGCCTTAGTAATGATCAGAAGTGTATACGGATTTACTAATGATCAGAAGGGTACACAGCCTTATTAATGGTCAGAAGGGCACACGGCCTTAGTAATGATCAGAAGTGTACACGGATTTACTAATTATCAGAAGGGCACACGGACTTACTAATGATCAGAAGGGCACAAGGCCTTACTAATGATCAGAAGGACACACGGCCTTACTAATGATCAGAAGGGCACACGGCCTTACTAATGATCAGAAGTTCACAAGGCCTTACTAATGATCAGAAGGGCACACGGCCTTACTTATGATCAGACGGACACAGAGCCTTAGTAATGGTCAGAAGGGCACACGCCCTTACTAATGGTCAGAAGTGTACACGGATTTACTAATTGCCAGAAGGGCACACGCCCTTACTAATGATCAGAATGCCACACGGTCTTACTAATAATGACAAGGGCACACGGATTTACTGATGATCAGAATGGCACAGAGCCTTAGTTCAGGGTTAAGGGAACAACTATTCTAAAATGGTAAATAAGGGACAACAACAGAAACCAAGAAGACTCAAAAACAAAAGATAGAGACGACAACAGATAAAAAGATACCTACAAATAAAAGGAATGACATTATGAACCCCTTAATCAAGCCGTTAATTTATATCAAAATAGTCACGTTTTCATTGATATATCTAAGCAGTGACTAGTGACGTGTTTATTGTTTGTGTTAGGGTATTGGTTAAAACAAGGATTGTTCTCGTCTAAAGTATTGACTGACGTCTTTTCGGACTGTATGTGTCAGCGAGTGAGCAGCGGCCGCGCTATGTGATAGAGTTGCTGCGGAGGCTGATTGTGTGTATATATCGGTGTATTTCAGAGCTCCGCTGATGAGGTACATTCACAGCAGTAGAGAGCATAGATAGCTGTGGATTTTCTCGAGAACTCATAGGGCAGGTAGGTCAATTTAACTATATTATGTTATTGTGATGACCTATATTGACACTTTTATTGTCTTCATAGCTATACACAATATCACGTAGATATTGGTATTCACTGTATTAAGGCTAAGTTCTTTACCGCTTTAATTTTGACTGTACTAAGGAATCACAAAGAAATATGTCATAATTACTGAATATTTCCATTCACTTAATGCTCACAAATAATTCTTTTTTCGGTTTTTGCTTCTATCGCCTAATTCACACGGCTTTAATAAACTATTTTTATGTACAAAGTTAATACTAACGCATGAATATCATTAATTGAACAGGTTTTTTTGGAAATATTTGTTATTTACATATATATAAATGAGTAACATTATTCTGTTTGCTGGAAAAATACTATTAAGAGGTGTACTGTGTGTAGCGATGTCATAACGTTGTATTCCAGTGACGTTGTATGCTGACTTTAATGCTGGACATTCTTTAATTAATCTTAACAGTTATAAACACAATAAACTATATTGCTATATTCCTGATTTCAAAAGAGGTGCAGGTCTTAGGATATACCTAAAATAACCTAGAGCAGGGCATTTTTCTCTGAAATTAGTTATTGTTTTCATCTTTCTAACTTTCTATGAAGTAGAGCTTATGATATAAGGCATGATTTTAATCCTGATGCTTTGACCTTAGATGAAGTGAAATTAAAAGCACTATTTGTATACTAGATATATCTTGTAGTATGTTTTATTGAAATATCATTCTCCTCTTCTTCATGGTTCAATGTCGCCATTAATATTCATTAATACAGTGACCATTTACATATCACTAAATTTGGAGATTGTCCTTTTGAAAGCTTACCTCCCAGAAGTAACAGCTTTCACTATGTACCGTGTTTACATATTACCATTAATTAGCTTATTAAGGAAGTTTCCCAAAGAAGTGTAAGAATTGAATTGTGTCCTTTGACATTTTTCATTTATTAGAAACCGAAATTCTGCATTTTCTCCGACGCTTAAACAAGTTTCTTACTTCAAATCGGATTACAAAATCATAATTAGATACATAATGTTTCTTTCTTATTGTTAGTTTTCCTTGTTCAATATATATTTTGTAATGTAGATCCGTCACACAGCATGCATATCCAAACAAATGCTGATTTACAGACAATTAATATATCCAATTATTATTTACCGCAATTTTAAAAAAAGGAATGAAGTCGGAAAGAAAAACATACATGCTTTCTTAATAATTGTGAACATTTTGCGTTCGGTAAATGAACATATCCGCATCAGGTACATAATTATCAGAGTATCAGAAACTGAACATTCAGATTATGTTTTCCTGACAACTTGATACGATTTTGACAAAATTAGGAATTATGACAAAAGGTCAACTGAAAAATTCCAATCCAGAAAAATATGGCAGAAATACACCAAAAGTATCTGCAGTAACGGGGAACTGTTTGCTTTCTAGTTACTTGAATGTCAATTAGCAAATCGTCCAATACCATTTTAAGAACACATCCTGATTCATGTCATATCGTATTTTTGTTCAAAAAAAATGTTTCTCTGTTTATTTCATACTACAGCTTCTATCAGACAGATGTTGTTTCTTATCAATGTCATACCACAGCTTGTAACGTACTAGTGTTGTTACTGTTCAGTTTGTAATAGACCGATCTCGTTCCTGTTCCATGTCGTACTACAGCTTGTAACGTACTAGTGTTGTTACTGTTCAGTTTGTAACAGACCGATCTCGTTCCTGTTCCATGTCGTACTACCGCTTGTAACGTACTAGTGTTGTTACTGTTCAGTTTGTAACAGACCGATCTCGTTCCTGTTCCATGTCGTACTACAGCTTGTAACGTACTAGTGTTGTTACTGTTCAGTTTGTAGCAGACCGATCTCGTTCCTGTTCCATGTCGTAATACAACTTGTAACGTACGTGTTATTGTTCAATGCCATACCACAGCTCATAACAGACTGGTGTTGTTACCATTCAGTGTCATGCAACAGCTTGCAACATACTAGTTTTTATACTTGTTTATGCCATATCACAGCTTATAACAGACTGGTATTGTTACCGTTCAGTGTCATGCCACAGCTTGTACCAGACCGATGATGTGACCGTTCCATGTTATTCCGAAGGTTTAACGGCCTTATATTGTTTCTGATCAATGTCATACCACAGCTTGTACTAGAATGATGCTTTAAATAGTCTGGTTGTTTTTTCCCAGTTGTTGTCATACCACAACTTGTAACAGACTGATGTTTCATTTCTGTTACATATCACAGGTCGTACTGGACCAATGTTTTCTTTTTTACAGCTGTCAATAGACTGGTTGTTTTTCCCCTTCATTGTCATTCCACAGCTTGTTACATACGGATCTTATATCTGTTCAATGTTATACCAAAGCTTGTAACAGTATGTTGTTGTTTCAGTTTATTTTTATTCCACAGCTTGTTAATTACTAATGTTGTTACTTTTCCATGACATACCAAAGCTTGTATCATACTGGTGTTGTTACTTTTCCATGACATACCAAAGCTTGTATCATACTGGTGTTGTTTTTTATTGTTTTGTTCTCTTCGTTGTCATATCAAAGCGTGTTACATACATATATTATATCTGTTCAGTGTTATACCATTTCTTGTAACAGACCAATGCCTTTTCTGATGAATGTCATATCGCAATGTTTTATAGATAGGAGATATTCTACCGTTTTAATGGTACGTGTTATCTTTAAAACATATATTCGTTCCAAGTAAAAGCTTTTGAAAGACCAGGAACTTGTATCTATTAGATGTCATGAAAAAGCTTATTAGCATATAAGGTGTTTTTGTCAGTTCCATCTTAACTCAAAGCTTGTTGCACATCATGGTAAAACGCTATTTCATTGGTCATAAAAGTTATTATAGACAAGGTCTTTTTTCCGATTTATATCTGTGTCAGTCAAGGTTTTTTCCGTTTCATTCAAACGAAGCATGTTTGTTTTACTTTATATCGATATGCTACAATCAGACGGTTATAAACAATGTCATGATTATATGAAAAGAAATGTATGTATTGCTTAATATTTGAGGGATGATTGACAGATAATTCAAAATAGTTTCTTCAGGTTGTAAGTAAGAATTGTAAAATGGTTTATAGTACCTTTAATTAGTGTGTATTCTATCACTTTCATTCGGCTAATGACTGGTGAAGCGTATGTACACCCCAAAGTAAAATGTATAGCTGACAATATGAAATCGATGACATAAGCGAATATACCTTGGGTTGTTATCCTGGTTCGAAATAACAAATCAAACCCACAAATCGAGTCGGCTACGCTATTTTAAATACCTTGTTATATACCACCAATGTGTCCTTAAATATATCCACTAGTTGCAATATTTCCTAGAATTTAGCAGACGTTCTTAGTCCTGTAATTTATCCGAAAATATCCAGGATCTAGGATAAATCGCGGCCATGGTAGAAGCAAGGAAGCCAGTCACGATGATATACCCTAAGGATAGAACACCTCAGGAAACATTACAGAATGCATGTCTGATGCAAGGGTTAATTGTGACGCATCCTAGGTGGTAAACCAGAAGGCGATTGGAGGGCCGACTTATGAACAACGGAGAATACGGAAACACAAGAGGGATATAAATTCACCGGAACAGATAGGCAGACATTCCAAATCAACAAATTAGCAATCACATTCCAAGCCATACAACAAAGGCATGTTATTGACTGGGATCATTCCAAAATATTGAACAGAGAGAGCTATCTATTCAAGCGGCAGATAAAGGAAGCCATATGGATACACCATAACGAGCCAGTTCTGAATCGAGATGACGGAGCTCATAGATTCACGCCAAATCTACTTTGAAAACATTTGTAAACATACACTTTACTGAGTATTTGTCTGATGAATGTAACAGATTACGTACTGTACTAGTTATCGAAACGCCACATATTAACACGTATCGGTGGTGCTAAATTAACCTCTACGATTCATGAATGACATACAAATACGATAATGAAATGCGATCCGGAAAGTGTGGGCTCGGCTTTACTGAAGCTTATCCTACCACATGGTTCCCTTTAGTTCCTCTAATTGTGTGGAGGCGAGTAAGTGTCGTGTAGGTGCATAGATGTTCTGTGTGTTATTGGTCTGTATGTGCAACGTCTCATTTAAAACTAAACAGCTGTTTCATGCTTTCTTTGGAACCTTAAAACAGATATATATTTGGTGACATAAGCAATCACAATTACAGAAGCGTCTTTGGAGTTATCAATGTAAATAGAAAATGTTACAGCTGCGTTTATTTGTCCAAAGTGCTTTTGAGTTAAAAGCCCTTCGCTCTACTGATCTCAGACGGTTTCAGACAATGTGTCACTTGTGCGGAACGATCATTTGATACATATAAACCCTAGTAGCTACAACCATTATGTCGTAAACAGCATTTACAGTTATTGCATCGCAACATCAGAACAATAAATCGAAATGAAAATTATAACGTCAGGCGTGAGTGTATTGCGTGAGTGTATTTATAACGTCAGGCGTGAGTGTATCGACTACATTAACCTATTGGATATTTATCCAGGGTGGATCGTTTTGCAATGTCGTAATATTTTGATTTTGGCATCAGTTAATACAGCAGTTAAAGGTTAATTAAAAAGCTTAAAACATCAGCTAATACAAACGAGCGGATTTAGGATAAACGTGTTTAAAAACAATAATGGGTAAAGTTCCAATTATCGAAACAGTAAGAGTAAGTAAATTTACATTTGTCAACTAATACTGTTTGATAAAGTAAAGTTGTACGTGCCGAAATGTCAGCTTATACAGTCGAAACATTTAAAGTTACATATGCCGAAACACACATAATTAATAATGCCGAAATTCTATCTAAATGTAGTTGTAAGAGATAATATACACGTGTCGAAACTTTTGTAATGTGTTAAGATGGACTTTCCAAAATGCAAGCTAACATAATCGTATTGAATAAATCCGCACTTACCGAAAAATTACCTAATACAAATATAAGTTGCAGTCATGCATACTGAATGCGTCCCCAGCAATGTTTGTCTACGATTTTTTTTCAAATACCGAATCAAATTCAATGTTAATATCATAAAAAGATATACTTCGCAATCGGATAAAAACGGGATCGTCCTCCTTACGACAGAGCTACCTAGCTTTTAAGATTCTGCGAGTAAATGGAATAGCATACAGTATTTAAGCACGGGTGCAATTTTTTGTCTTTGTTCTGTTGTAAATCTGTGTCACCTCTACGTGGGAAGAAGGTTATGGCTATTGTTTAGTATTGTATTTAGTAGTCAGATAATCTATTATTTAATAATTAAAAACACCCGTTATTAGGAAGAATGAATGTTACGTCATAATCGTTTTTGAGGTGCAGGCGTCATCGTGTGGACTGGGACACCGTGTGATAATTGAAAGTAGCCTGAACGTTCAACGTCACAGGGAGCAGAGTTTGGTACCATATGTTGCTCTATCATTGTGACAAACAGCGGCACGTTTCAGCAAGATAACGCACTCATGTCGCACGCGTCAACATGGACTTTCTTCGTCAACAGAACATCAATGTGCTCGATTGGCCATCGCTTCCCCCAGATCTCAAACCAATTGAGCACCTCTTGGATCGGTTGGCAAAATATGTGAACTTGAATATTAGGTAAGCTGGATAAGCACACGTGACGTCGTTTTATGGATACATTTAAATGAAACTGCAGTCAATTTACTAATATGATATGTGTTGATATCGATTTTGACGTGCGAGTTTTTATTTTCAATATATTAAATAAATACTATGAATACAATACAAAGTTTCTTTTGGAGGTCAATATATATAAAACTTTGATAACAAAAATCCAACAGCAAAATAGAAAACATAGTAATAACGGTACACAGAAAATAAAATATGCGTTTTGCATATAGGCATTGTTACAAATCACCAAATAGACAATCGGAAGAGAAAACAATAACGACATATAGCAAAATAATTATATATAAACATTCAACAACCTATACAAAATAAACCTTCAATAGGTTATAAGAAAGAGGCATCAGCCTTTTCCTGGACAACCAATTGACAATGTACAAATGACATTTATCAGCATGTACAAACACAAATACTCTTATAAGAAACTATACAAAATCAAATAAATTTTAATATATATTATGTTTTGTATCAAGCTCATTATGTAGTCGTAAGAAAGTGTAACACATTTGTCTTTGCAATTAAATTAACCTCGTAACTTCTTACTTTCGTTCCTTGTACAACAGGAATATGTCATGGCAAAATCGAGAGCTCTGAACGCGCCACCGTGAGCAGTGTAAAGGTAAAATTAACCGGCTTTGAAGTCGATTGTCACTCCTCTGTATTCATCGAAGGACGTATATCAGCCTAGCGATTGATCAGGTCTTTAACCTGTGACATACTAAATAACTAGCCGTGTGCCGTTGATTTTGTAACGACATATTCTAAGGTCACAGATAATAAGCTTTACCCCTTAAAACTCGAGGATGGGTTAAATTGGACCCGAGATGTTTAAAAAAAAAAATTAGATATCAAACAAACGCAATATTTGCGAATATTTTAAATACATAGAATATTCATTTACGTTTATTGAGGATCGTTCAAATAAGTTTCAGGAAAAAAAATCTGACGGTTTCACATTTCCCTACTTGTATTTAAGTCTGACAGCTAACACGGATGACAATATAAGCCAGATACTACTTCAGGGATGATAGCATACAATGGTATCCATTGCTTTTAGTGACCACTTAAACATGACATGTCGGTATATACTGAAACAGTCTGAAAACGAAGATATTGACCAGCAACATTTACCTGTATACATTTGGTACTAGTATACGTAAATATGTATCTACTGTAGCTTTGACCTTTAAGAATGCCCTGTTATTTTATTGATTCATAAATCATCAGTAAAGTTTACATAAAGGAACGTTTCATTATCATTTTAACAGGTTATCAAACTGTTTACTATTTGAAGAAAGGATAGTAAACAAGCTTATATAATACAAGTACATCAAACATATACGCCATCCGCTTTAACATTGTGTGTTTGTTAGCGATCTCTTGAACATCACACACTATCGATGTGAAACGCCAAACGGGTTTTGGTAATTTCAAGATAAACGTATGTATTGTTTTTTTATCTGTTATTAGGGATTTTAACTTATGTTGAAAAGACCTATTGTTTTTGTTATGTTTCTTATTATTATTCTTATAATTCTTCTCCCATGATTTTGTGGCCACCTAATCTTTTGATTGGTATACACAGGTATGTGTATAGTCTTACAAGCATATTATAGGCCAAGGTCAAAAGATGGCATTGCACCATTTTCAAGTTGGTGAAAAAATCCATTGATTGTACAGCAGTCATGCAATTATATAATTTGTAGATATTCTTTGAGGCTAACTTTTTTTAACTACATGTTAATACCAAAAAGGTAAAACAATCCTCGCTGTTGGGTCAAAGGTCACCAATTCTTCAACTTCTTAAGTTTTCCATTTTTTGGAGAAAAAAAAATTGTAGACGATGGAAAATTGCATTACAATAAATTTGATGTCTTCATTTTTTTCTGTAAAATTCACTGTTAACAACCTACGCTATTTTGAATATTTCCATCGATCTTTTTGAAAGGTCGACAATATGTTTAAACCGTTTTATTCTGATGTTCTGCTAATCAGATTTGATATAGTGTAGGTAATTATGTTTGCCCAGACAACCTAAAGATTTTTTTATCTCTTTGATCCCAAATCCAAGATGGCCGCCGTAACGTCATATCCGGTTTTTTTTCTGATTGGAATAACAAATTGACGAAAGAGGCCATCAATTTCATATTTGGATAGGTTATGTAGACCAACTATGCAAAAAAATTTCCGGAAACTTTTTTATGTCAAAGGTATACTTCCGGTTTTCAGTAGGGGTCAAAGTTGAAATGCACTTTTTTGGGTAACAAATTTTTCAAAGCTTGTTCTCAAGTTCTTTAAAGTCTAGAGTCTTGCTATTTGATATATAGGATGCTGGGCTATCACGTTTGATACAATGGTTGACCTGAACCAATGATCAAGGTCATAGAGGTCAAATGTCTAAAAAAAGTAAATATTTAATGGAAACGAAGCTCACTTTCAGTAATATGGTTGATACTTTCCTTTTCTTCATAGAGTGTAAAAAACCATGGGGTTTTAAAAAAATATGTTTGTGATCAAAGACCAAATCAGTCCTAACGGTGAAAAGCCCGTTAAATTGTTAGCTAACAATTTTTAGTAATGTAAACGTACTTATTGTAGTTCACTCCTATTAGGTTTCATTATATTAACGTATTAGCGCAACGATTAAAGCACTCAAATACGTAATTAACTGCTAAAATTCTGGGCTTAAAGTACATCGTGTAAATATATATATATGTATATATCATTATATATAAATGTTTGACAGAAGTAGCAAGAATAAGCCGATGTTTCTTAATATGATCATATTATTTTAAAGCGTACAGTGGACGATAAATAATCAATTTCATGAAAGTGCCCCAGAAAGCATTAAGTTGATTTACTAGAAACAATCTACAAAATAACAATAAATCACACCCATTGTCTAACCGAGTCAATACAAGAGCTTATTACAGGTGATATATACAACTGTTAATTAGTCAGAGGTGCGTTAGTTTATTTCAAATCCATCATTGACTAATTTTCTATATTTTGTATGAGAGCAAAAGGGGCGTCCGGAGTTTCAAATAATGATCATCGTCACGTACTGTTTCGTTAAGTGTTCCAGTCGATCAGTTGACAATAATGGCTAATGTGGTAAATGGACGTCGACAAAGGCTGTTCAGTAGAGATAGGAAAGGATGGATTTATGTTGATGTTTATGTAGTATTTGTCTAATGTCAGCTTTCACATTGTTATACTGATCAAGTAGCTATAAGACATTTTATTCAATAGAATATACTACTACCAATGACTTATATTGTATGTCGTGAACCATGCGTACAAACAGTCCTGTATCACATAGAAATAAAGTTTATTACCAATTGATTGTGCTATATTTAACGTTTTTCTGAACAACTACCCGTATTACATTACCATCAGCATGCAGATACAAAATAACTAATATAACATTTAACTTTACATTTCTGAAAACAGGCATGTGTTATTCATATTGCACAATTTAATTGATTTTGACTTAAGTTTCAATATGTTTAAATATGCAAAATTAATAAGAGCACGAATACTATAAGATAGTTATGCTGCACCAATTGCAAAATATGGGATCATTTTGCTCTGTCTTTTGTCTGACCTTTTTCTATCCCTAATGCCCCAGCTCGTGGGTAACGGTTTTGGCATTCGTGTTGAGCGTTTGCCAAAGCGAGTGAATATTATAGGATCTGTCCCTAACTGAGACAAACCAATCATTAAAATTGGTAGTTACTGCCCTTTGCCTGACGTTCAGCAGTAAATGGATAAACACTGGTTAGCCCGATGTCAGTATAATGTGAACAGATGGAGTACCACCCTGTCCATGCTATGACAGTTTAGTGCGATGGCACCTTAAAGTAGCCACATCATTCATGGACGCCATATTTATATGACTTAGCTATCGCAAGGACGTTTAGTCTGTAACAAGCCAAAAAGCTTTGTTCATAGACATACCGATGAGGGAAACCTTGTAAATCAACATGACCACAGTTGTGTTTCTTTAGGTAAGCACATTCAGAAGAGGATCAAATGGCATATGTTTTATTTACCAACATTTTCTATATGCTATATCACGAAGCATACCTTTTCACGGATGACAAAAGTTTTCAAAAGTATACGTCGGAAAGCCGATAGGGATATCTTACAGGACGACATGAATAAACTTTCAAAGTGGAGCAAAAATTGTTATTAACATGTTATCCTTTAAAGTGTAAATCTGTTCATATAGGCCGATCTTGTGGAGAAAGAACATATCACATACTTAACCTGTACACGAAGTGGAAGAGGATATAGGAGTCATTATAGAGAGATGTCTCGCATTTGAAGATCAAATAAGTACACAAATATAGAAAGTAAATTCTATGTTTGCAGTCATAAGACGATCCTTTCATTTATTAAACCAACACAATGTGTCACTGTTATACAAAATGTTAGGAGGCACGGTAGTCTAATGGCAGGACTTTGGGATAGTGACGGAACGGTTGCGAGTTCGAGTCAAAGCACGGCACTGTGTTGTATCTTTGAGCAAAATACTTTACTCCGCTTGTTCCTGTCTACTCAGCTGTAAATGAGTACGTGGTTGGCAGTGCTAGAATTGTTGAATGCTAGCTGTGAGCGCCGAAATGACAGCACCGGCTGCATGCTCCCCAGAGAGTTGAAAAAAATATTGGTTGGTTGCAAAGGCCCTATAACCACGGATTATAATTTGTGAACCGCTTTGAGACGACCTATGAACTAGGTTGTGGTAAAGTGGTATATAAGAACATCAAATCATTATTATTATTATTTGTTAGTAAAAGTTCATCTTGAATATGTAAATTATATATGTCATTCCTTCAAATTTTAGCATATATATATGATTGAGGCAGTGCAAAGGAGAGCAACGACACAGATATCTGGATATCGGGATCGATTATATCCGAAACTCAAATTACCAAATCTGAGCTACAGAATAAGAGTGACATGATTAAAATAACAAAAAATATTCACGATAATTGTGCGACTATTTTTGTTAGGGTTAGGATAGAAATATAAATCACAAAGACAGGGAATAATAGGACATCTAATGATACAATTTCCAAACATTCTAGAGTAAATATCCGCAATACTGTTATTGCCTTACGACTTGAAAAATGTGGAACAATCTTCCGGAAACTTTGGCATTAGCACCGACTGTAAACACTTTTAAAAATAGACTGGATAAGCATTGGGAGAACACGGAACTCCTATATAATTGTAGATATCTGAGATACGTTAATGATCCAAGTCACGTCATATTCATCTATTATCAAATATTTCAGTGTTATTATTTTGTGTCCGGTGAAGGTGATATTTATAGATCCTGTATCGGTAAATAAATTAACTTAACTTAATATCCAAATACCAGTGCATGTTGTTGAACCCAATATATACACATGCTTGCTTCAAGACCAATAAGCAGGTGAACAAACACCTTTTCTCAAGAGTACTGACACAAGCATTCCCAATACAATAATGGCTAATGAGAAAGAACATATATATGTGTGTTGCCCTATCCGCCAGTCTATCATGTCCAGCTGTTAAAAACATAATGCAGCCGGTGTGTGTAAGCGTTAAGTACGACTTTGCTGTTAGAGCCTTGTTAGCTGAATAGATCATACGGTACACTGGTAAAATGATAATTAATTAAATCATCGATAACATAGAAAAGAAGAAGTAATATAATGTTATATTTGCCTCTATCGTGTTACTTAATTATATTGATTAAATTTAAAGATGCAGCTCAATTAAAAAAATGTGTTCATGGCTACACATTGAAAAAAAAATCGGGTACACTTCAAATTGCAAAATCGTGTTATTTGGTATTCCCTTTCAACATGTGACATTTTAGGTACCTGTATGTACACGATACAGTTAGCATTGTTTGTACTGTATCAACCCTCCTTTTATTTGACCGGCGTTGAAACAAATTCCATTTTATTTATTTTTAACTAGATTCGAATTAAAGTCTAAAACATTTTCATTTTTATTCCAATCAAGCTGAAATCTTTATTGCAGGAGATGTCTTTTACAAAAATTAAAGTTTTCTTGAAGGATGTAATTTTCACAAAAATGAAATGTTTAAGCTACGGCGGTTAACTTTACACAGACTCTTTATTTGTTCTTTATAAGTTGTTTTGTTTTGACATAAAATGGAGACCAAAATTAAGTTGCTTTCAATACGTCTTTATATTCTCTTTTTTGAACGTATCCTGTATCTGTTGCAAAACATTAGTTGAAATAGCTATACAACCAAATCCTATGAGTAAATGTCAGCGATCTTACTACGTGCACCATCGTGACCACCATTTTATGTTGATGATTCAATAACACAAATCATTACTCTAATTGATTAAAACAATATCTGTAAAGTTTCTATCTTATGCTGTATATGTACGCCATATTCTAATGATGCATAGCGAATCAAGGCGTTTAAATTGTAACGGACAAGTGATGTACAATGAAATTATAAATAATGAAATAAAACATAGAACACAAAAAAAGTTTTTTAATAATCAGTAATGACCACGATAGAATTTATGTATGTGGGTCTTACATAAGCAATAGATAGTGTCATCATTATGGATCTCGATTGATGTCGAGCTAGACTTTAGTTATCTGTGTAAAATGTTTGTATCTATTGACTTGTACATATAAACACTAATCTTCAAGTTAAATAAAACATGTTCATATCTAAATTATTTTGTTTATATGTCAAAGAAGAAAGTATTACTTTTGTTTATTTTGCAGACGTGGACATCTCACTTCTGTTGATTGATTTGTTTATTTACAGCTGTGTGTTAACAATAAGTCAATCAGTCACTTTAACGGTACAGGCTAGGGAGTAGGTTTCGTGATGTCGAGAACATCTGTGAAAGTTATAAAGTAAGCTTACCTCTGTAAAGAAAGACGTTTGGAAAACAGAAGTAGACTAATTAACGTTCACAGTGTTCCAGATAGAAACTCGAAATGAGATTTCACTTGGTTAGACATGCCATAAAATGTAATTGTCCGCCGAAAACACCCTCCTTGTAATACAGCTCTGTGCACCTACATATACACAGCGGAGTTATGATACAGAGGGTGATCATTATACATCGGTAGGGCCTGGAGCTATAAAGGGGCAGTTCATTATACATCGGGAGGGCCTGGCGTTATAAAGTGGGCAGGTCATTATACACTGGGAGGGCATGTCGTTATAAAGTGGACAAAGCATTTTACATCGAGAGGGCCTGATGTTATATATCTGGCAAGACATTATACACTGGGAGGGCCTGTCGTCATAAAGTGGACAAGACCTCATATATCGGGAGGACCTTGCGTTATAAAGTTAGCAAGACATTATACACTGGTAAGCCTGTCATTATAAAGTGGGCAAGACATTACATATCGGGAAGGCATGTCGTTATAAAGTGGGCAAGACATTATAAACTGGGAAGCATGTCGTTATAAAGTGGGCAAAACATTATAAACTGGGAAGGCATGTCGTTATAAAGTGTGCAAGACATTATAAAATGGGAGGGCATGTCGTTATAAAGTGTGCAAGGAATTATAAACTGGGAGGGCATGTCGTTATAAAGTGTGCAAGGAATTATAAACTGGGAGGGCATGTCGTTATAAAGTGTGCAAGGCATTTTACAACGGTGGGCCTGCTGTTATAAAGCTGACAAGACGTTATACACTGGGAGGGCATGTCGTTTTAAATGGGCAAGACATATACATTTTGAGGGCATGTCGTTATAAAGTGGGCAAGTCATTATACACTGTAAGGCCCGTCCTTGTAAAGTGGGAAAGACAGTATACACTTGAACGGCCTGTGTTAAAAAAGTGGTTAATACTTATACACTGGGAGGGTCCGTTTTCATCACATACACTGATATTATACACTGTTAGGGTATGCTGTTATAAGGTTAACGGTTATTATACAGTGAGAGATCCTGCTTTTATCAGTTTACGGATATCATACACTGTCATGTTGTTATACGGTAAACGGTTATCATACAGTGGCAGACACCGTTTGTAGAGGTAGGACAGTCTTCTTTGTGGATTGTTATTACGCTGTAATGTTGTTATACGGTAAACGGTTATCATACAGTGGCAGACACCGTTTGTAGTGGTAGGACAGTCTTCTTTGTGGATTGTTATTACGCTGTGACGGATGCGCATCATTATACAGCAGAAGATGATAACTATTTTGTAGTGGGACCCGAGTTACTGCAGAAAGTCGACAATTCAAATATCAGTGTCCGCTACTTTAGTACTGACATGTAATATCGAGGTGATTCCAGATTAAGGTAGTCCAGTTTAATGTGTGTGATGATTGATAAAGTCAAAATTTTGACTTAAGTTTTTTAAAGATTGTATGCACATTAAGTGATAACATTTGCATTTTCTTAGTTTTGAAACTATCACTTGTTTCATAGTTGAACAAATATATTTGTTTAGTGATTGTGGAAGTTTAACCTTTTTCATATTTTATCTTATAGGCTTCAGTTTATTGAAGTTTATACATACGAGTCTGGATAACTGTCCTTGACACTCAGAAAGGTTACGGAAATATCACTCCGTTATCTATAAATAGTTTACTCTCTGTAATCGAGTAATTCCTGACACTATCAAACACGTCGCCATTAGATTGTTTTGGGAAAATGACCAAATAAAAGGCGCCAATTAGCTTTGTTTGGAGTTGAGAAAGAAAGAGAAGCCATGCTTCATCTATCGATTCTAAGTGGGTCTTGTCCTCCGAAATATAGGCGTGGTAGACTTGGAAGCATACACTTGAGTGCTAATGGACATTTCTGTAAAGCGGAAGTGGATTCGTAATGGATACATCACATAAAGTAGTTATAGGAAAAGTGACAACACAGCTTGCAAACAAACGTGCTGTCTTTCATTTCTATTCGATTGATTTACCGCGGATCGTTTGATATGTCTAATAGTTTGTAACAGACACGGAATTGTTTAAATGTCAAAGTATATACTGTTTGTGGATAACGTAGTACGGTATGCACTTTTAGCTCACTAGTCTGATTTCCTGACTCTTTAAATAGATCCCCTTAATTTCGAATAAGTTTTAACAAAAAGGTAGTATAAAACTGATATAAGATAATTTTCATTTAAAGCATATCTTACATCTTTTTTAGATTGGTACAATTACACTCCATATTTTGTATTTGTTTGTAGTTGCTGTCATAGTAACAACATCGGGTTAGTGCTGGTTAATTAGTACTAAAGGGTTAATTAGTACTAATTTCAACGTGATTAGCGCAATTAGCATTCTTACCAGTGTTGCAATACACACGTAACAGTTTGAGATGACAGCCTACTAATTAGAGTTCCTTAAATAATTGTTTTATTATATATTCAAAATAATCATAACTCACACACTAAACCACATTACCAAAAAAATCATCAGGATGGACAGATGCATTTCTTAATTTTAAAACATTAGTGTAAGCACATTATATAGTTATTTTCAAGCTATTTATCGCTTGTAGTGTTATTTATATTATGATAAGGTGTTTGTCTTTCTATTTCCAGATTGGTACATTCTTTGGACGTTGTTCTAATTGCCTGGCAATCCGTGGAGATGGCTCTTACTGATCATTTACCACTGAACACAACTTACTGGAACTTCAACGAGAGTGATGCAGTGGATCTGAATGTGACTAATACAACCAATGTAACAGCGACGTCATTGTCGACTCGGGATGGAACCTTAGCTAAAGCAGAAATAGCGTTAATGGGAGTCATTCTTTACCTCGCGATATTTGGAAATAGTGTTGTTTTATTGGTTCTTAAATGTCGCCGAGCAAAGTTGACTCGAATGCAGTGGTTTATTGTTCATCTGTGTCTAGCTGATATTTCAGTTGCATTGTTTAATGTACTTCCACAGATGGCCTGGGACATAACCTATCGATTTCAAGGATCGAATTTCACATGTAAAGTTGTCAAATATTTACAACTGACATCGATGTATGCGTCATCATACGTCTTAGTTATGACGGCGCTTGATCGTTTCAGTTCCATTTGTTACCCCCTTGCGAGTCAAACGTGGACAACACGTAGAGTACATATCATGATATCAACAGCCTGGATTTTATCCTTAGCATTCTCAATACCACAATTGATCATCTTCTCAATGCAGGAAACCTATAGTGGAAGCGGAGAATATGATTGCTGGGAAACTTTGAGTTTGGGACCTCCATGGAAAATTCAGGTTTATATCACGTGGATTTTCCTTTCTATATACGCCATACCTTTGTTAATTCTTGCATTTGCATATATCAAAATATGTCACGTGGTTTGGGTGAGTGTGGACTCTCGAAAATGTCCCAAAAATAGACATAGTGCCAGAAAAAGTTGGAAACTGACATTTAGGAAAGATGCAGCTATTCGGCAGTCAGATATGAACAGTCCAAGACTTCTTAAAAACCCGAGAGCTCACAGTAAGGGTGTGTCCAAATCGAAGATCAAGACTGTCAAGTTGACTGTGGTAGTAGTTACATGTTATTTCCTATGCTGGGGACCTTTCTTTGTGGCACAGACCTGGGGTGCATTCGACATCAATGCTCCATTCAACAGTAAGTTTTATGACCATACGTGTAGCCTCTTTACTTAAATAGTCTATCAAACTGTAATCCCCGAGAAGGTAGACTTAGAATATCAACCGAGCCAATTAATGTCATTAACCAATTTAACATTCTAACTATCATCAATCTAGATTGCATGCCGCTTCAATTCCCAGTCTAACGGTAAGTTATAAGATCATATAGCAAACCATCGAAACATCAGTGACTCACTCAACATTATGAAATGAAATCATCAACTAAAGTTTGTACGACATGGATTTATCATCAAACGGTTAGTGCCGTTATCATATCTATACGTATACGGTGTATGACATTTTGTTGAATTCACTATAATTTTTCATGAATTAGTATACCGATAATGTCCCATACATCTGTGGCCATACGATCATACTTGAAGAGTGTGTAAAACATCAAAACCCGACTCATATGAAAGCTACATGATCGTACTTGTAGAGTGTGTACGATTTACATGTCGCATGTCATCGTCACATAAACGATACGATCTTCTCGAATGCGTACGGCATCAGTTCTTTTTGTTATAACCTAAATTGGTATACACATTGTACGTGAACCGCACCATTGTCTATATATAAAGACATCAATATTCCGTTTAACGGTAGCCATACATCAGTCTCAATCTTATATCTGGTCATACTGTGATCTTTCGGAATCAATCCGTCTTGATACGGACCGTGTACTCTAACATTACATATATCCCTACACTAAGAAAGGCACGCTACGAAAAGCAGTTTGACAAATTCTCTAATAGAAAACTTTTTGATTATAAAAAGGGCAAGCTAAACATGTTTCCGAGTTGCATACTTATCCATGCGTCCCAAATTACATGTCAGTAGTTGCCTTTTCCTATATTATACAGCTATAGGTTTTGATGTTTAGGGTGTATATTCAATGAGCAGTGCCAGTCCTGCTACCCGCTAGAGTTAGCGTTGGACTGGACCCTTGTAAACATACTGTCCAGTAAGGGTTAGGGTTTATATTCAATGAGCAGTGCCAGTCCTGCTACCAGCTAGAGTTAGCGTTGGACTGGACCCTTGTAAACATACTGTCCAGTAAGAGTATACTAATAAGGCAAACCATTCTTCATTCAAGTTTGATTTAAATTCACTTCACTTTCTTCCTTCAGGTACAGCATTTGCGATCATCCTGTTATTAGCCAGTCTAAACAGCTGTGTGAATCCTTGGATATTTCTCGCCTTCAGCAGTCACATGTGTACATCCCGAACTTCAAAGGACGCCCGCCCGTCTACCGTGACCAGCAACTCGTATTTGGACACAACAGAGACAAGGACAACCCGTCTTCAGGAACACAATTCTTTCTCCAGGAGATCTGCACGAGATTTGAAGGAATCTCTTTCCGAATGTAGTCAGTCCAACCTCTGAACAAACATTTTTTACGAGAATTGATATACTTTTCTCCATCCTTTACTAAGATATCCTACGCAAATTGTTCAGTTGTGGTAATAACGAATATTTAATTCAGTATATAAGCATATGAGTGTTACTGGTGTCCTCAAAAATCACGAGCCTTCGTAAAAGAAGCATATGTTTGATGACCATGATTTTCCATTTACCAAAGTACGTCTTTAGATTTAAAATGTATCAGCGATTTAGAAAACTCGCAACAATAAACTACAGCATTGCCACACCAGTATGTGTACCATTGGAGTCAAATGTCCCAAGTAACAGAATCGTGAGGGTTTCTGTTTAGTTACACGGGGGTTGGTAGAATCGTGAGGGTTTCTGTTTAGTTACACGGGGTTGGTCCATCACCAATGATGCATGTCGCAGTTAAATATTAAATGCTTATTTTTACGCTTAATTGATAAAGAATAATGTTCTGATAGGGAATTCTAATAATAAATAAGATATTTGCATTCGAGATTAAAATATTTTCAATTTACTGAAGTTTCGAATAAATCAGACATGAACATTTTAGCACACCTACGACATAACCAGATGTACGGGTGTTATATGTTCTCTTACAGGTACTATCAATAGTGGCCTCGTGAATGTTGAGACTTATACTAATAACAGCACAGTGATAATCACTGTAAGCATGCCATCAAAAATATTACTGAAAAGCAGGAAGAATATGAGTAAATCTCTTCATCAAAAGATCGTCACAATGGCAGTTGCTCAATACAGGTTTAATGTAGAGATAGAAAAACAATGTTTGGTCAAACAGAACCACACCAGGAATAGTTTTTACGTATATTTGTGACAATTATTTTGCATGCCTTGCTGTAGTAACTCTAGTGTTATTAGCGTTTTTGGTTATCCATCGTATTTGTTAGGGCTTGGTGTAGGCAGAACAAGTGGATTATAGGGTTCTTGATCAATTGTATATTTCATTTTGCATATTTGTTCATAAAGATTTGTTGATTTATGGTTAATACTTTGTTCTTGATGCACGATGTATGTAACGACTTATTCAGATAAAATAATCTACTATTGTCATTGCATTTCACAATCTCAATAGAAGTGAAGTTACGTTACATTACGTTGAATATATATTTTTATAATGGGAACTGTATCTGAAAAAAAATATTGGTAATCATTACATTGCAGAAACATCTCTCGAACGATTTTTTTTTAATGCAATGGATGTATTAATCCGTGTACTTTAAACTTCAGCGAACACAATAATTAACAGAAGGGTATACATTACAAATATGAACCACTCAGTTTGTTGAACCATACAATTTTAAGAGAGAATGTTATACGATATAAAGAAATTGTCAATGTTCCTAAGAGGTATCCGTCCGTCGATAGGAATGTACAGGTGTTGATTACTAATAAGATTTTATGATTTTATAGTCCTATCTGTGAATACATGTCAATACTACTGAAAGTAGATAATACGGATAATTGACGAGTGGTCATTTTGTACGAGGTGTCATCTCTCAGTCCTGTTGAATCAAACACAGCACGAAGCCTTAAATTACTGAATAGTTGTTTTTTATTAGCATTAATATAAAAAACAACAGATACGTCTGATGCATCAGAATACTAGTATTTATTTAGATTAGTGTTTAATGCGTTGTATATTTGCTTCGACTTGAACAAACGCCTATCGTTTATAATGTGAAGATATATTGGATATGTCATTAAGTGGCTTAACAACACGATAGAGTTGCAATACGTTGGGGTTAAAATGTCCACTGAGAACAACTAGCTGTTGGGTAACCCTAACCCCCACGGAAGCAGCAGTCCGCAAACCGTTCCCCGCGATGTCGCCATACTCTGTGATCACTCTCACTCTGGGTCCAACAAAACGACTCATCTGTGTACAACGTGATACCCTTGTCTTCACATCCATTGTCTGTGTCTCATCTGTGTACAACGTGATACCCCTTTCTTCACATCCATTGCCTGTGTGCTTGAGTACAAGGCAGTAAACTTGATGACCTGTGTCAAAACTTAACCCATATATCTATGTCGGGCGAACCACAGATACATATATACGTATAGGTTAACCACTTCTAAAACAGAAAGAAGCCTGTTGCGTAGGTGTAACCGTATGCCATATCCTCCCTAGGGGTGGTGACACGTGGTTTACCAGACCTTGAAGGGTCAGATGTCGAACCAGTGTTGGTAAAAGGTGCAGCAAATAGTAATGAAAACGTTGGGGAAATCGTTTATAGCTCTGTTGGGAAATGTGTAATTTGCTTGACCTGCCTGTAGCATTACAAATGGCTGAATGGGTCAGTGTATATATATGAGGCAGATTAACGTAAACACTTACACACGAGATTCGCATATATATGATAAGATCTATACACAAATGGGAAGACATAATGAAACCCATTTCAAAGTTGATCCCCAAAATGTTTGCAGTATTGAATGAAAACAAAACTTGCCTAGCAGATACCGACTCTCCCAGTTCTTCTGGTGGCCTATTAGCGTCACTGTAATATATGGAAAGGAAGTTTTCCTATCAACAAAATCCAGTTCATTCATTTACCAAATATATGTCATCTTACAATCAATGGTTTACAGGTTTTCTACAGGAACACATATTACTTTCTATTTATGTATTTATGTAATTATCTGCTTTCATTTTTAGTATAGCTTAGATGTAGTATACCATCCTTGATTTAGATATGTACCTCGCTATTCTAGACTTGACCTTCTAAATTTTATCGTTTCCATAATTTTGACAAACGTTTATTCCGATACGAGGATAATAAAAGTTATGTCAACTATCACAACATTTATTCAACACAATTTTCATTAGGGTTAGGGTTGAAACTGTTTTGGCAGACTTTTCTTGTATTGAATTTATTTTTTGCTGAATTTAACTACTTTTTGGATAGTATTGCCCGGGCAGTTTTGTTTTTTGTTTTGTTCTTTTTTATTTATTTTTTGTATTGCGACAATATCAAGCTAGTTAAAACATTAAAAAACAGTATATCTAGAAACAATATGTAAACATTAAGACAACTTAAAAACATGAAATTGTCAGATAAAATTAGGGATGGACGTATACAAATGGCTGTCATTTGTTTTGCTCATCTGAACTTGACCTTTAATATCTAGAATATTGCGAATAATAAAGTATTTACACTTGTGTTTTAAAATTACCCGTGTTTATGAAGTCGTGTTATTACATTAATATAAAGTGATGCTAATACACTTTATGTTTTATTCGTTTTTCAAGACAAACCTTTTGTTGTTTAAAATAATCTAGATATTTCGTCTTCAAGATATAAGAATGTAAATGCGTGGTCAAGATAAATTTTATCAAGATTTTTAAAGATTTATTTTATCAGCAAATTGTATGTTTGTGTGTATATCATAAAATAAAAAATCTTGAACGACTTCAAGAAATATATGCTTGTTTGACTGATTTTGTCGTTGCTACCTATTTCTTACTATGCATATGATATCAACATAATACAATCAATATACACAAGCATTCCGTGTTGTTTATTTTTTTTTTTTTTTTATTGTTTTATTTTTTCAAGTTTTTTGTTACATTTACATCAGACAGACATTACACACAAACTCTCACTTGTAGACAGAAACATACACATTGAAAAGCATCGTCCTTATCATCCTCATCCTCATCTTCATCATCCTCTATACACTCATCATCATCATTATCATCCATACACAGTGACAAACATCATCATCATAATCATCATCGTCATATTTAAGCGATGGCACATCATCATAATATCACCTATACACTTTTACCGGCATCATAATCAAATCTATATACACTGATGAA
>JAUMHH010194536.1:0-13858 GCA_032359455.1 Chlamys rubida
TTGACTTTCTAATAGCAGATGGTAAGCTATTCCACAACGTAGCCGAAACCCTCCCAAAGCATTTGTTTCCGTAGGTCACAGTACGAGATTTTGGGACACACAACAAAGATTCTGACTCCGACCGCAGTGATCGTGACCGCTGATACAGGGTAACAAGCTCCTGTACACAGTTACGGAAAATGCAGAAGATTTGGGGGATTCTCCTTTCTCTATAAATGTAGGAGGTGAAGCAAACATGCAAAAGGATTGTTTTTTTTATATCATATCCCTCTCTGATTATGTTTCTTGTAATGCTCATCATTCTTTCATGGCTTTGCAGCCCATTAATTGGACATTCATTGTAATGTTGTTCATTTATGATTCCTGAATGACAACCTTTACAAGTAAAATGATCGTTTTGCAATGGGTTTTTTTATTCCTATTTTCAAACATCTAAATTTCGAACAAAGATATTTCTGTAAAATGCATCGCAACATTTTTTTCTAATTAATGAAAGACTTCGTTTGTAAACGACTTCCACAAATATTACACAATAGTGACAATAGTAATAGTTTCCGTTACCTTTAACTATATAACATACTCAGATAGAGGACCAGAACATGTCGCGTTTCTCTTACATAAGGGCAAAAATATATAGTTTTCTATTGAGATTATCCAGGCTCTTTATTAACTTGTTTTTTCAGTAAACGAGTTTTCAAAAAAGGAGACCCGAAAGAGGCTTCAAAGTATAGGTAATTTTGTTTAACCAGCGTTAGGTGTAAGATAGTAGAAACACTTTCAAGAACAATGAAATATATGAACTCGCAGAGTTTTAGGTTGCTATACACATCCTTAGTTAGACCACACATTGAATACGCGAATCAAGTTTGGTGACAATAGAAAATGTTCAACGTCGAGCAACGAAGCAGGTACCTGGCCTAAAAGACTTATCCTATAAGGAGCGATAAGAAAAACTAAAAATGCAAACACTAGCATATAGAAAAACACGTGGCGATATGATAGAGGTTTACAAAATATGGTCTGGGAAGTATATATGACCATGAAGTATCCGACATATTTAATGTCAGGGAAAGTTCATCTACACCTGGACACAAATTTAAAATGTTACAAGTTGCATTCAAGATTAAATATAAGAAAGTTTTCTTTTACACACAGACCTGTTGATTTATGGAACAATCTTCCGTCTAATGTTAAACAATTTGAATATAAATTAGATGAACACTGGCAAAACTAAGCGCAGACAAAAATTGAAAGAAAAATCGAAATCTAAACGTTGCTTTTTTGAAAACTTTTTATTTAATTATATTTTATTGCAGAGCTGACTGATAAAATTGTAAAATCTTTATTTTTTCAGAATAAAATGCATATGTATCTATATATCTATAAAACGATACAGTCGACACTGGTATAATAACCTCATTTATTTTTCATTTTATTTATTTATTTCATGCATGATATCAACAACTATATAAGATACTAATTTACCGAATTATTAGGAATGACGACATTGTTGATGGGTACATGTAGTCGGTGCTGTTTCGACACGACAAGCTGAGTCGGTCAGTCTGATTGAAAACAGCAGTTCATGCAAAGAATTATATATATATTTTTTTAATAAATCAGATCAGATGTACGTATATGTTTTAATCAGATTCCATAATAATTAAAACAAAATTGCATAATAGTGAAATTCTCTAAAACGTGTCCAGTTATTCGTTGAAGCAGTATAGAACATATTTGTAGGTATAAATAATTCAAAATTAAAAAAAAAATCAAACCATTTTACATCTTTTCAAATACAGTAGTGTCCATGGATTTTATACACGATCAATACACATATATCAAACAATTATTAAAAACAAAAATCCAATGACGTAATTTTGACAGTGGATATACATACTTAAAAGGAAACGAATATATTAAAACAAAACAGACATATACAATATATGATTACTCAATGACCCGAAAACGGAAGAGTAGGACTGTTTTATCAAAACGAGTACAAGATTATTTTTGTCATTGTACGATTTGTTTTTTAAATTGTGTAGTTCAGAGGAGACAAAAATGAGTTCTTTGTCTATATCATTGATTTGTACGTAAAGAGGAGGAGACGAACGATGAAAATAGCGATGTTACAAACTCTCAACGGTAAGTACTTCTTGTTCTGGAATTGGAATATTGTCGTCCTTTGTCTGTTTTTGAAGACAACTTCAACTAGACCAAACACTTAAGTCAATAGTTCATTAAGGAAAATAAAAAAATACATATATACACTAAATTGTAACAAATAATGAACAGTAATTGCATGCGGTACGCTATTCTTAGTTCGATTATCGGTTTCAACAAATTGTATTGAGTTAACAAAAGGATTAGACAACAGGCAGTGCCTATATAAGTCTTCTCCTGACAGTTTGATTATCATTCGGTTCTGGGTTCTATATTTATTAATAATGACGATAGAACCGGAGTTTGTATTATTTCTGTTTGTAATCGTTTCTACATAATTTTGTATTCTGTTAAATTTTAAATCGAGTATCGATTGATTTGACGATAGATACCAGATAGGAACTGTAAGTAAATAAAGGGCTTATTTGTTTTCTGAATTGTAAGTATACTGTTCATTTTAAGTACCCTTGTAAGCGATCACTTCCCTAATTATCAGCTAATGAGACAATTATATTAACGACTCTGCATACATGTACAGTACCATTTTTTCTAATTTATATAAAGATATAGGCAAACCTAACGGCTGGTTTACCTATATAACTGTACAATAAGGATCGCGTTGATTTGTTCATCTAAACATTCCGCTTTAAATACGTTTACTTAAAGAAAAACAAATTCATTAAATGAGGCAATTTTTTTTTAGTTTAAGGATTACCGTACCTACTGCCAAAAAGTTAAGGTATAATTTTGAAATAGTTTTTTTACCGACATGACAATATCTTTCATAAATTATTCATTAAAAGAAATTCTAACCTCTAACTTGCGAAAATTTCATGAAAAAAAATAAAGATTTAATAAACAAAGCAAAACCTGAGAGTAAAGAGAAGAGGGGCCCGACCGGGATTCGAACCCTAGACCTCCGATCACAAGACAGTCACTCTACACAAGGGAATTACCTGATCAATGGAGGCACGGTAGTCTCGTGGCACAGCGTAGGACGCCGGGCTCGTGACTGAAGAGTTGCGGGTTCGAGCCACGGCACGGCACTGTGTTGTATTTTTGAGCAAGTTACGTTACTCCGCTTGTTCCAGTCTACACAGCTGTAAATGAGTACGTGGTTGGGCAGCGCTAGAATTGTTGAATGCTAGCTGTTAGCGCCGAAATGGCAGCTCCGGCTGTATGCTCCCCAGGGAGTTGAGAAAGATATTGGCTGGTTGCAAAGGCCCTGTAACCACGGATAATAATTTGTGAACCGCTTTGAGACGACCTACGCGCGCACTAGGTTGTGATAAAGTGGTATATTAGAACCTTGAACTATTATTATCATTATTATCATTACTTGGATTTAACTTTTAAAGGACACGTGTTGTAGATGAGGCGCAAGACGCTTACCCTTCTGTAACACCTGGTCTTATTTTCCTTGTAATTTTTCAAGGGTATTCGTGAAAAACTTTCCTTTCCTAAAGTTTTGTCCTAGTTTTATCGATATTGTGTTCGAATTAAGGTTTGTTGGCACTTCGGCGTACTCTTGTTGTTTATTGAAAGAATTTGGCGAGGTTTTTGTTACCAGTGCTGGTAAGTTTATCAATAAATTTAGCCTTGTTTGAAATCAAAAGCAAGTCGGCCAGCAGGGAGGCACAGTTTGTTCCTATATGATCTACCAGAATACAAATCACTTTTACAATATCACCCTCATTATATATTCCCTTTGTTGTGCTTTTCACAAAAGATGCTACAAAATAACTTACCTTTTGCCTTTCTTAAAAAAGACAGCTCTGATAATAAGAGAACGAAGGCGTTCCTTCAGTTAGGTTTGAGGTATATTAGTATAAAGGAAACAAAGTTTTGATCGAAGAAAGAAATTTGAGAAGAGGATGTTTGAGAGTAATCAAAAGATCAACACGAACACACAATTCAAGACCTAAGAAACGCAAACACAGATTTTGGAACCA
Source organism: Chlamys rubida (assembly GCA_032359455.1). Lineage (NCBI taxonomy): Eukaryota > Metazoa > Mollusca > Bivalvia > Pectinida > Pectinidae > Chlamys > Chlamys rubida. The sequence continues at coordinate 4,119 of JAUMHH010194536.1, forward strand.
AAGAAATACAAACACAAAGTTTGGGGCTGAAGAAACACGAACACACGGTTTTGGACCAAAGAAATACGAACACACAGTTTTGGACCAAAGAAATACGAAAAAGAACAACGTTTGGGGCCATATCAACACGAACACGCGGTTTTTGACCAAAGAAACACAACACGTAATTTGGGACAAAAAGGAATAAACACAAAGTTTGGAGACGAAGAAACATGAACACACGGTTTTGGACCAAAGAGACACAAACTTACAGTTTGGGACGAAAGACACACACGAACCGAGCTGAATCGAGTCTTTTCGATACATTATCTATCACAAATCGATTTGTGGACAACTCGTACACATTTTACACCTTTGTGTACATAAACTTCACTGGTCATTTGTCTTATGAAGGTAACAGAGTACATACCGTACTACGTCATCGAAACGTCACATAGAAACACTTATTGGTTGTGTTACAAGAATCTTTTTATTATCCATACTTACATATATATACCAAACTGCTGAAAATGTTTAGAAACACACAGGAACCGTTTACACGCAAGACCAATGTGTGTGGTTATCACATCCATGCTGTTATGATCAGCGTGCAACTGCATCAGAGCCCACGCGCAATATCGCGTGCTCATGCAGCAAACTCAGTTTTATTGAACTGGTTAAGTGTTCTAGTAATGCTATAGGTATAAAGGTAGACGAAAGAATTGGAGAAGTGTAAAACCACGTCAGAATCACATGATATATTTGTATACTAAGTTAAATTTAAACGGTGTTGATTAAAACACGTGCTCCCCCAGGTGTAAAACATACGCTGTAATGAAAGACTTAATAGGTTTACATGTTTGCATTTTACAGCGCATGCAGTCAATTACAGACATGATGTGCACGCGCTCTGTAGCATCCCCAGGATCTGGATCCCGGCGTTAAGCACGCGCGGATATTTTCATAGATACAGTACCGTCCGCGCTGTTCACCACAAATGTCGGTACCTATTACAGCAAATCATAGGAATATCAAATACTTACTAACTTTGATTAATTTTTTTATTTTTGTATAAAACTATGACTATATTTAATATACATATATACATTCTTCAGTAGAACAAAGCATTGCTACTAATAATTATTTAGTCCGTCCGAGTATAAAGAAACATTCTGATGATTTATTGATAAGATGAATCCTTTTTATAGGAAGCAATATACTAACAATATAGATAAACCATCTAAATTGAAATCAGACTCTTTGACATTATCACAAAATAATAGCATGTTCCACCTTGTGATACAATCAGCTGTAGATTTATTTTTGAAAAAACACAAATCTGTACTTTATTTGCATCAGTTCCAAAATATCTAGCTAGAACGTCGGGGTTGTGTTGTCAACTTTGAAGTTCGTGCGGAAATTAAAACAGATTTGACTGGATTTTGTATCAGTTTAACTGCGTATTATTTTAAGTTGATGCTTTTCAAACACATGTATCATTGGTTTTAATTTGATGATCAAATGCTGTTGATGTATTTATCTCGTATTTCAAGGCTGATGAAGACATATATACAAATGTTTCTCGTATTCGGTAGCGGCTAAAGTTTTTAACTATTTGATTGCTCGAATATTTAACACGAATTTTAAAGTAGAAAACAAGAATTTTATAGACGAAAACGATTTCAAATCAAATGTTCAATGAATGGCATACGAGTATTGCTCCTCTATAAAAGGGTGTGAACAGGTTGTATACATATATATATTGTTTGAGTTATATTTGTTATATTTATCGTTGTACGGCAGTGCCACTATATATAATGTAACGAGGTGATTGTTGACGTCATTATTATTATGACGTCATAATTGTTACGTTGGATACAATTGACCCTCCCTGGACAGGTGGTTTTTATATTCATTGAATAAGCATATTCGATAAATCCATTATTTAAACTAAATTTTGAATTATGATAAGAAATAAGCAAAATGTATGTCAACTGGACAAATGCAAACTGTATATACATGTACATTATACTGTTTGATTGTATTACGTGTACCCCTAACACGTGTTTAAATTATTTTATTATGGTTTTTTTTACACAAAACCCACCGAAACAAAAATGACATTCTCCAAGTTGTTTTTTGTCCTGGTGTAGGAAATTCTTGCTAGGGTAGTCGATTTGGTGACTCAACTTGAAACATCTGCGTTTGATTGTTTTGAGATATAGGTAAAACTCTGGGACACAACATTCAATCTTTTTTTTTACAAATATGATAGTATATCTTTGCCAAATCATTACATGAGTAATTATTTAACTTGTTTAGGAGAAACATGATATTGTACTTTTGTGCATTCATTCTTAAATGTTACACAAATGTTGACAGTTTGACACCAAATGTCAAAGAAAATTTGAATTGAAACATGAAAAGTAAGATTTTTATGAAAGGTTAAGAAAACTATGTTAGTCGGCTGGAAAATCATTTCATTTTCATTTAAAAAAAGGAACGATAATTCTATGTGGTAATTATGTTTATTTCATAATTACAAAGCGTCACGATAGCTAGTCATTAATAACGTAAACACATCGGAAGGGTTATAGAGCCATTTAACTGTCGTGAATTCTTCATACATAATAGACTCATATGTTTCTATTTAAAAGTTAAATTAGCCTTAATATTCTCACAGTCATTATTTTAGAAACTGATAGCCGAAGTTATTCTTCTACTTAACACGCATGCGTGAATACCGTCGCAATAAATTATCACCGGAAGTGATGCTGCTGTATAGCTACTTGCATGACTATGTGGGTACATTCATGTACTATATTTTAGTTAAATATAACTGTATAATGAACTTATTTCACAGTTGTTATTTTAGAAACTGATAGCCGAAGTGATTCTTCTCATTAACACGCATGCGTGAGAACAGTCGAAATAATTGTCCACCGGAAGTGATGCTGCGGTCTACCGTATGACGTGGAGGATATTCCGTCTTTGCGTATTGCAGAGTTATCTTCTCTTGTGAGCAGGTATTGATTGTTACGTCATTGGTTTGTGTGAGAAAATGACGTAATTTTCTCAATAATTGATGACGTTACTTTCATAACAATCAATACCTGCTCACAAGATAACTCTGCCATACGCAAAGACGGAATATGTACTACCTCTTAAAAGCTAAATATAACTGTATACTGTACTATCATTCAGAAAATATGCTTGAATCGCTTTGATGTATAATATTACGCTTTTAGTAATGTATCTTTCCTAGGTATGCGTGTCTCAATCTGTTTTCGCCAAAACACACAAATAACATCGTATTATTTGATGCTAGTCCTCGAGATGACATTTGGAAAGCCGAGCCAATTTTACAATGTACCCTCAGTTTGTTTTTTTGTGACTTTAAACCCGATTTGACGACTACCTGTCACTGTAGCGTGAACAGCTACCTACCAGACGTAACCGCAAACAACTGTAAAATTTAAGTTTATAATTGCAGGACAGATTTGTCCCAGTGTATCGCAAGCTTTCTTGATAAACCTTCCTTATATTTGTAAGTACCACGCCTTTATAATCTTACCTTAACTTAATTGATAGATGGAAATATATTGTTCATTTGAATAAATCTACGTATTGTTTAATTTGATACAATTGTTAAAACTTTAAAACTGACACAATTTTTTTTTTATTTTTTTTTTATATTTTGAAAATGATAAAAATTGACAATACTTTTTGCATTGAGACCCGGCAGGTACGATGTCGGTGTCAACACCGCTCCCCGGTACGGGTGGACAGTTCCGAAAACTTGTAGCGATCACGCCCCGTGCTAATGTGTCATGTTGAGAACTCAGGGGTTGGGGGGTCGGGAAATCGTTCATGGGTAGTCTTGCGGTTTATACCACGTGTATGGCAATACTTAACATAACGTAGACCTATAATATACAGAATAGTCTAATGTAGCACGTGTATCGTCGCTACCTTGTACATATTCGACTAAAAATCCTGAAACAATCTCTATATGTCGCTCCACAGGCCTAGGCGGATGCTACTTGTAGTTCCGGAATGTTTGCAGTCGAGATCAGGTGATTTTCAGATATGAAATCTCTGAAGAATGTTTGAAAATATGTGTTTTAATGTAGGAAAGATTATGTTTAAGATTATGACATGGGAATGTGATATGTATTTCTGAAAAAAAAAGAAAGAAAAAATTTAATCTTCAGTCTTCTGTTTTTGGTATTCTCCATTTTTCTAATTTCATCAATACGAAACATATCTAAGATACTCTCTTGTAAGCTTTTAAAGAAACTATTTTCTTTTGAATGTTTGAAAACAAGGATTTAATCCCTTGTATTTATTAAAATCTTCTATTTTTCGAGTCAACTTGCTAAGAATAAATATTTAATCGGCGCATTTATAAACACATTTTATTGATCATTTGGACAATTTTTTAATGTTTGAATCATAATCGTGCGAGAAAAGATCCACAAAGAGTAACAGATATATGCATATATTTTGCCTAATAATGAAGATTGAGGATAACGTTCCCCGATTGACACATGGTCGACCAGCCGGATTACGTAAGTCAGATGTGAAATAGTAATTAAAACATTAATCGTTCAAATAGACAAAAGGTGACAGTTTGATGGAAGAGTCGTAATATTAGATGCAGAAGTTCACATGTTTTGTACAAAGGAATAAAAATGTCTTGTGTCTAGTAATATTTATTACACGTACGAATGACGTATTTTTTTGTTCCACTGCCCTACTTAAATTAAATAGGTATATCTCAATACGTGTGTCTGGGCATGGAGAGGTTAACAATATAATTCAGTGTTTTAGTATTTTATCAACTTCCTCTTCCTAGTCACATAACGCGCTGCCAAAACTACTTCTCGTTTGAAACGAAACGACTCAAGATATCCACCTATCTTTGCTGCGTGTGTCATCATTTGTCTTATTATCGACGAAATACAAGTGGGTGTTTGATATTTACAAACAAATGTAAACACCTCGTCTTGTCGATAGACCATTGTGTGTTACTAGATGTGTTCTTCGATGAATTACTCTTACCTCTTGATTAAGCATTAATGATACATATACGTCAATTGCTGATGTAATTATATGCACAAATGGACACAAAGTTAACCACACAAGGGAAAAAATGGCGGCCATCCAAAATCCTCCCACGCTTACGTCAGACGCGCAGCGTTACGGCACGAGAATGTGTCACGTGACCTCGTCAGATTACGGCGGAAATCAAAGTAATGATAGACGATGTACAATAAGTTAATTACTACATTTAAAAGGGCACTGCGCACAGACAAGCTGGGCCCTGGGGCGTGGCGATGAGATATACGACGGGGTTGGACGACATTTTTCTCCAAGGCCACCCTCTGACCCACCGAAATTCGTCGTCTGAAGACCTTAATGCAAATGACTGAAGCTTTCATCTTCGTGGAATTTGGAAAATTCGCCGGCAAATCCTCATAAATCTGTCTTTTCTGGTGATGTCCGAGCGCTGGGGTTTTGTTATAAGATTAGTATAGCTTGTTGTACAGATTAGCACGTGTGTATCTCCGGACGGATATTTACGGTTATCACACCGGTTATATTATAGAAGTCAACGATTTACTATGATGAATAAGATATTAGAATGCCCCAGTTCAATTAAACCGTGTGTTTTAAAATTAATATTTTAAAAGAGAAAAAGAGGTATAAAACATTCTGACCAGCGTTTGGGATTAAATTATGACCGTGTTAATGCACGTCTGTTTATGTCTTATGACAATTGGGATCAAGGTGAAGATACAATGGAAATAACTGCAATATTAAAAGGTACTTGTTAAGTATGACAAATAAAAAGGTCTTACAACTTCGCTGACGCAACATTTTAGATCTACATGTATATAAGTGTTTTGCTTTTTTCAAATTTAATTTTGTCTATTACTAATAATGGGGAAGTATTATTAAATTAAAACTAACAAACAATTTGACGTACGGTTAACCGACTTTTAAATGCGGGTTTTTTGTCGACACGTGCCTTTCTCAGCTGTCCTATTCAACCACAGAAATGTAACATCTATATTCTATCTCATTAATACAGTTTGTGAAATTTCATTTGTATGACAGTAACCCACACAAGGTCACGTGGGACTGACCTGTGCATTAGCCAATGTATACGTTATTACCACGTGCCTAACATGGAGATCCCTAAATGGCAGGTTGAAATATCCTTTTATGTAAATATGTTGAGATTCCAGCATACATTGCATTGCATGCGTTTTAGTCATATGTGCATATGCTAATTAATATACAATATATTATTTTAATCAGATTGACCCTCGAAGTTGTTGACGTTCGAAAGCCATGTCACACCAGTGCGTACAAGAGGTGTATTTTATCCTTATATAGAACATACAAGTCGTTATAATATTAAATCAGATTATTTCCTAATTTTTCCTAATTTCCTTATGCCTGATTGGCCAATACGTGGTCACGTGAGAGTCAACATTTCAATATATTGACTCGATCTTTTCTCTTCACGATTTCCTAGCGTTCCATAATGTTTCATAATAACAACGTTATTTCATATATGAAATTAAAGATGGGTTACATTAACATGAAAAATATTCCATAGTATCGGTTCTCAGGTCTATATAACTACATATCCATCTCATCAGAAGTCCGTAATTGGTAAATACACGTATCATTTGGAAAGATAAGTCATTAGCGAGAACTCCAGAACTAGATTTAAAGGAGTTTTCTGTTCTTACGGAACAACATTCCATAGAAATTTGGACCCCCTCCCCCGACAAGTCTCCGGGTCCTTTAATCATCACCAACTGTGGTAAACAACGACATGTCCCCGTATGAACTTTACGATTGCCACCTATATAACGTAGATGAAAAAAACAAAACAAAAATGATATACAGTCATCTAACTTAATATTCAACGCGTTATAATTAGTTGACGCACGGCATGCCACACAACCGCTGTTGGCCTCCGCATTACGCAGATATTAAGCATGATGTGATTTCCTTACACAATTAACACGAAGGCAGGTGGTCCGCCTCAAAGTTTATGTGTCCAGGTTGAATGTCCGAGTCCTTTGATGTCAAGCAACTCTTCTAGGTCATTACAATTAAACTTCAAAAATATTTCTTAATTTAAACGCTGTAAATAAAAATCGGGAGATAAATCATTTCATTCCAACATTTACATACTGGCCTTTTTGCCTAATTGTGAAAACAATATTACCTGAGAAAGAACAATTTTTATGAATAAAACATGTTTCAAAATGAGAGTTGATGACGTAACTTGCCTGAAGTGTAGACCTTTTGCAGTAGGTAGACCTATGCTAGTTGTGACATGGTCACACAAACGGAAAATTCGTCACATTTCAATAATTACCGGCCAGAAAAAGCGGGAAGTTATATTTTTATCATGTATGTTTCAACATCTTTTTGGCACTACGTTAGGTTGCGCTAGTGCTATACAGTTTCAAGCAGGCGTGGATGCTTGTCTATTTCTATATGAAATCGACATTACTAACAATGCGTGTATCATTTCGCGTTACGCACCAAATGTGCTTCGGGGGTCAATCTATAGTTTCATCATATTTCGTCAATGTCGGAACATCTGCTTAATACTGCATCATACATGTCAGTTAGGAGGTTTTTCAAATATCACATTTCCGGAATAATTTCATATCCTGGAGTAAAAAGCTTATACGGTACTTATTTAATCTGTACAACATTCTCTCTGGTGTTATGGAAACAAATGACACGTAATGTAATATGTCTATATGTGACATAAATATACGACTGACCTTTGACCTTTATGAGCTACTAGGCAGTAAGTTTTTACGTGAAAATATTTACCGGCCTGGACACCAATCATTATAATAGGAAATATACCACTCATGTTCATAAATTACAATTACGTAACCTTGTCCCTGAACCTTTCTGTCTCGATGTCACGAATCGTATTGTTTGCACTACTTTCGTAAAGTGAAATTACAATATTACTCATGTTCATACAAAGCTATGAACGGCACCAAGCCCTTTAGATTGTACATTGGTGGCATATACTGAATAATAAACTGTGCATATAAACGATACGTCGGATATCTATTGATGCTAGTGGTGCTTTTCACGTTCCGTCTCGAAACGACTCTTCTATGACATTTTTGGTTGGCAATATCAATTTCCGTTTTTTTTACTCCCGCTAGGCTATTCTTGGTTTGCTATAGTCGTCATTTTCACCAGACCTGACTTGCTGGGACATAGTCGTCACTTCCGCGATTCCTTTTTTTGGGGGTTATAATCTCACTTCTACTCGACAGAGCTTGTTGGGCTATAGTCGTCACTTCCGCTAAACCGAACATCTTCGGCTATAGTCGTCATTTCCGGTAGACGGAGCTTCTTTTGCTATAGTCTTCACTTCCGTCCGACCGAGTTTATTGGACTATAGTCGTCACTTCTGATCGACCGAGCAATTTGGACTTTAGTCGTCACCTCTGCGAGATCTGAATTGTTGAGCTAAAGTTGTCACTTTCATTTGACCATGTTTGTTCTGCTGTACACATTCATAGAATGCACAACCTGGTTGATCTGCGATACCGTCCCTGCAGGTAGGGCGTAAGAATTGTACCTGCTGCCCCCATTGCATGATCGTAAGAAGCGACTAAATTTGGGATCATATCTTTTTTCTCTTCTTTCTAAACAACTTTTTCTTCCTAATGTCTCCCTTGACAATATGAGGAAGGCTTTGGGTTCTGTCCCGTGGCCGAGACATACCAGAGTCTGTAAAAATGGTATTTTCTACTCCTGCTTAACGCTCAGCAAATTAGGAGTGGGACGACTGGTTCGCCCGTTGTCAGTATAATGTGACCGGGTGGGGCGTCCTGCTGGGTGTCTTCGGCAGTATGTTTCAGTGACGTAGCACTATAAAGTTGGCATCAGTTCCGCGCTATCACAAGGAGACAAACACGAACATATCGCAGCCTCCCAAAACTCACACGCATACACTATACGCATGCATCTTGCACAGAGGAGACCATCCTTAAATGACCATAGCTGTTGATCAGACGTTAAACAATACTAAACCAAATCAAACAACAGAAAATAGGGGTTGTTATTCCCTGCTCCACCGGTAATGTTATTGGTACTACACCGGTTGAACTTTCTGATACAGGTCAACCTCGTTTTACGACTTCTCTGCGGTTGCTTTCCCCTTCAGTTTTAACTGTACATATTATTCAGTTTTGTAACTAAAGGAATGACGTTTCTTGTTTTGTACATGTACCATTGTGAGGATGATTACAAACATAATAAAAGTATATTTTTAGAGTGATTTAAGTTTGTTTATTTACGTAATTTCCTATGCAAGTATTCACTGGTGTATTCTAGAATTAGCAACAAATAATACTGTTCGTCCATTTTTATATTTTTTCAAACAGTCTAAATCTATAAGAAAACAGCGAAAATTATATTATCAGTTGTATATACATATATCATATCTATCAACGTCACGTCAACCCTGAATTTATTTAGCATGTAACGTTATCATTACATTGTGTTATATGATACACAATGGAAGAACAGGGTAAGAGAAGCCTCGTGTTTTGCAACATTACATTTGGTTTAAACTGTATTTTATTCAATAATTGTTTACATGGCATGTATAACACAAATGCATAAATAGAATATGATCAGGAAACAAGTACAGAGTACTTATATAAATCCGTCTCATCTGATTAACCAGC
>JAUMHH010194547.1:0-13857 GCA_032359455.1 Chlamys rubida
GTAGAGCGTCCGACTAGGAACCTGGAGATCGAGGGTTCGATCCCCGGTGGAAGCACACTATTCTCTTTCTTGTTACAGTTGATTGTTGTCAAGTTATAAACAATAGGGTAGTTTGAAATACTATGGCTACATATTTTTGTTTCGATATATCGGAACTAATGTCTGTCATCCAATTATTACAAGTTCTGCATGCATTCGACCAGGAGAATACACTTTAATATTGCAGTGACAGTTCCCCCATGGCCATGGATTGTAGTTTTGGTGCTATATTTAATAGATTTTCAATATTCTGAATCTTAACTATCAGAACCTTTCAACTTTGGTTTAGTTACATAGGACAAATCTAGATAAAAGAACTTGAGTTACAACCAACTGTTTGGAGCTAAAAAGTTAGATAAAAAAGGCAGTTGTTTTGAGGTCTTGATGTTGTGTCGTTATCCTCTTTTGAGTGTGATGTTCTAAAATAAATGTCAGACCTCTGAAAATTTCCCCAAAAAAACCCAGTGGAAATTAAAATCTATAATATTGAGCCATCCAATTTATTATATTCTACATACTTTGAGTTTCACTAGGGCTTGATTTACCTGGTAGTACCAGAATAGTTCCCTAAAGCTGAAGTTCCCTTGTCTCAATTCACTTAAAAAAACATCCTAAATAAAACCATGTTCTTAGCAAACTCATAACATTACAATGGTGATAATGAAATGAAATATAATTTGTTTGAAATTCACAACAATGAACATATTACTAACTTTTCATGCTTATTAATATAAAGATTTATTATTAATTGTAGAAGAGGAAGAAGATGACTGTGACCAGTGGATACAAGCCCCGATGTTTTCTGGACATGGAAATTGGTGGCCAGTCAGGTAGTTATAAGTGAAATCAGGATTTTTGTCATGTCGACGTGTATATATTTTATATATTGTACTCTGTTATAGCAAATAAATTTGAAAATGGTTGATTAATATTGAAATTTTATCAAATTGATCTGTCACGTACGGGTTTACCTTAATTCTTTACCCTTGAGGAACAAGGATGGCAGTCATCTATACACCAGAATATATTAAATAGACATTTTTCTCATTTATCTTGATTAAAACAAATCAAGTATTTGTAAAATCAGTGCCATACTGCCATTGCCCTCATATTGTAATATCATGACATCTGATTGAAAATTTTGACTACAGCTATTACAGTACATATTGTGTAATTTCATAAATTTGTCTGTTTTTAATGAAACTTTGATTTAACTTCAGTTATTTAATTTAAAATTCTCCCCCATACAGTTGGACGGATCATAATTGAGCTGTTCTCTGATGTTACCCCAAAGACCTGTGAAAATTTCAGAGCATTATGTACAGGTAAACCAATATTTGAATGTGTTTCTCGGCTGACAAGAAGCTCACTACACCCCCAGCTTAAGTTTATCAATCAACTTTGTTGTAGAATAAGCTTATTTCTTAAACAAAATAAACTCTAGGTAGACCAGTGTCAATTTATTTGAATTAAAAGTTATTGCAACTATTTAAAGATTATTTTTGGTAATTTCAAGAAGATTTTTTACTTGTTGTGTCTTCTACAGTCTTTTCATTAGTCCTTGCCAGTTTTATGTACAGTTCATTTATGGTGAAATTCTTAGCAAAATACTGTTGAACCTACATATATCAAAAATAGCAAAAACTCTTGAGCTGAAAAATTACTTCTCAAAAGAGTTGAAAAAACTATGAAGGTTTATTCCCAAATCAAGATGTGTGCAGTCAGATGAAGATTATAGGTACAAAGTAATGTTTATTATCTTTAACCACAATTAGGTGTACAAGAACAGATACAAAGATACACTATTATCCATTAATTCAAAGAAATTCATGAGTTCATTAGTGCAAAATATAACTGGGATTGCTGAATCGTTTTCCCAAATAAGGGGTAAAAACAGTCTAGTGCAAAACCTCCCTCTCTGGAGATGTGCTCATATCCTGTTGGGTAGTTTCAGAGAGTAACATGTATGTTATTTATGAACTGGATAATAATAAAATTTTGATTATTTATGTACAATTGTATTTGTAATTACAAGAACTTGTAATTTTTGTTCTTCATTAAATTATTTCAGTAGAATATTGTCAAGATTTGAATTGCTTTTAAATAATTATGCAAAATCTGATGTTTATGAACAACAGAAAAAGGAAAACAAACTTTTTTGTTACCAGGAGAAAAGGGTGTTACCCAGAAAACTGAACAGTCCCTCCATTACAAGGGTACTCCGTTCCATCGTGTGGTGAAAGACTTCATGATCCAGGGTGGAGATTTCACCAAAGGTAGGCAATGAACATGTCTACAATTGCAATATTAGAAGAAATTTCGGTAGTTAAAAAAATAAATTGTTGAAGCAATATCTGTGTTATGCAAAATGTCCATTAATCACTTGAACCATCACAAGAATATCCATCTTATTAGATTTTTGCAGTTATTTTTTTATCAAAAATAACAGATATGATTTTCTGTTGAATGACCGCTTGAAAGTGCTTTATCTCAAAGGATATTAGTGGACGCAGGCATTCCTGCCTATATCCACATCAATTGAAATAACACCTTGTGGGAGACTATTCCAGATATAGCCATCATTCTTTGATTGAAATAATGTTTTCTAATGCTTAAATGACAATGTATTACTGAGATTGATGAAATATTGTCTATGTCTGATGCAGTTGTATGAAATTAATTGAAAATCTTGATTGTTTTGTAGGAGATGGAACAGGAGGCGAGTCTATCTATGGAGGGATGTTTCCTGGTAAGTTGTATCTGTCCAGCAGAACAATTTCAGTAATGAGGGGATTAAATAAGCTTGTTTGAAATTGAGTCAATGAAGGGTTCCTGACTTAAGATCTAGAATTTGATATTGCCATTATTGAGAATAAACATGTCTTTCATAATAAAACCATGCTCTAAGTTAATTCAGGCCAACTTTGAAAGAATGATTTGAAATGAACAAACACTTGCAGATACCGGTATGTTAATTGCAAGTTGATTTTGACATTTTGTAGACAAAACATTCTCCATTTGCAATTCTATGCTGGTATCTGTCTATCTTTCTAGTTACAGAACTCGTAATGCTGAAATTAAACTTAAATTTGCTCCTTTCATAGTTCATAGTTTGATTTCGCAGTTAGATTTTGTACTTACATGCCAATGTAAAATACAAAAATGAAAGAATATTCCTTCTGTTAGACAAAATGTTTTATGTGAGGATAAATTTTCCTTAGATGAATATATAACATTGCCCCTGGCACGTATGTATATATTCACTATGTAACTATTGATTTTGTTTTGTATTTGAATGTTATGAGGGATAATGTTGCCATAATCATCTGTTAATGTCTGAGCAGTAAAGAAGGAACTAAAACCATTAAGTCTACTGCTCTATATAAACTGTTCATCTCTATATAAAGTGCACTTTGTGACTAATATGTCCACAAAAAACCTTGGTATAATACTGCTACGATTTTACCAGTGATATGTACAATAAAGCTAGGGCTGTATAGAACTAATGCCAATCAGATAACTGCAAGTGTTTTTGATATTCACTCAAGAACCAGGTATCTGTTGGTGTTCGTTTTTTTTGCCATCAGCTTTAGTCATCAAATATCCCTTGTTTTCACGACAATCTGATCGCGTAAACAAATATATCTCCTAAAACAAAACCTAACTTAATGGTAGTGCAATTTAAATGAAATTAATGGTAAATATTACTCAAGTCCTCCTAAATTGGTTTCCCATACATAGTTGTTCACTGTGTAAATTTGTTGTATGCATCACATAGTATGTGCTTTTGTAGTCCATAAAACAGCAGTCAGTACTATCAGTAAATATTGACCTTTGTTTTGGACAGTTATTAGCGTCTGGTACCTGATAATATTAAACAGAATATTGCTCATAACCATACTGAAACTATGTACTTTGATAACCATTATAGCCCTAACTAAAACCTCTGTATACTGCTAACATTTGTCCTCCAGAGTAATTGCATAATAAAGGGGTTATTTTAAATTTAGCAAGATGAAATTGCAAAAAGAAAATGAGCCTTGAAAATGGTGATGATGTTTAAAGTGTCAAATGACAACATGTATTTGTATGGGGATCTCTTCCAAATTCTTGCTATATATGGTTTCTTTTATTTACTGGAATCATTTTTGCACAATTCACTATCAGTGTTTTTAACTTTTAACCTTGTCTAATACATTATTTTTCTTTTTTCTTCCAGATGAAAATTTTATTTTAAAAAATGATAAAGAATTTCTCCTTTGCATGGCAAATCGTGGAAAGGACACAAATAGTTCACAATTCTTCATGTAAGTATTCAGTTCAGTGAGGTCTGCACAATAGTACACCCTTTGGTACGACATAATAAAGGATTCAGATATTTTACTGTCCATGGTGGTGTTAAGATGTATTCCCTACCAATTTTACACCTGAAAACCTCTGCTTTGATCACTGAGGTAATGCTTCTGCATCCAGATCTTACCGACATATCCTTATTCTTTATAATTCTAGTCACTTGAAATGTTCAGTGTGTTTTTGACCTAAAGTAATTTGACCACAAACTTTTAATTGGAATATAAATCCTAAGCTACGACGTTATCCTGTAGACAGATCATAGTTAGCCTCTGAAGTTTTTTTATTTCATAGCTTGAAATCGTTAGTACAAAACATTTTCTGATGTGTTATCAAAAAAACATAATTGACTGTCCAGGGATATTATGGTAAAATGAACACACCGGTAAGTTTGATCAATGAATGATAATAGATATCACATCTACATTGGAAACAGGTTGTTTTCATTGTTAAGAAATAAAGTCAATTTTGAAAAGATATTTGAGACAAATAATTATGAACTCAATATGGTAGGGTATATAATCTGAAAGTACTCCATTTCCTAACGATCTTGAAGAAGTAACGACTTGGATACATAGGATTTTGTCTTTGTTTTCAGAGCCTTTTTTTGCAGGAAATGCTGTCGACAAGATGGTTGCAGATTTTCACAACCTTTTAAGTCTTCCTAAACATATATATTGAGCTTAAACACATAAAATATCAATATAAATGAATCAATGCTATTTTTGGTTTTACAGAATCAATTTTGTATGGAAATAGCATGTTACTTGTTGGATCTGGCATTGATTTTTAATCCTCAAAAAACAAATTTTGGTAATTATGATAATTGTGAGTTCACTGTCCTAAACCTCGTTAGCATCAATTTACATTGTGGAAATTATAAGTAAAAAATACATTCACATTTATTTTGTCATCCAAGAAAAATAGCCATACATAAGGAAAAATAAATATACAAAATGGTTTTGTAAAAATGAACTCAAAATAGTTCTGTAATGTATTTCTGTTGACAAGGATTGGAACAGCTGTGCTCAGAAACAGGAGAAAGATATATATAATGTATCAGTGTTCATACTAGTTGATAGAAAATTTGTTTTTTACCATACACTGATATGTTTTGTCGCATTTTACATTATGAACAGAAACCTCTGCGACGTCTGCAAGTATCCAGGTAACACACATGCCTCACCCTGACAAGTCCGTAAAGACTCGCCCACAAATTTCCTAGGCAGGCGTCTGTGCAGACTTGAATATTTCATCCCTCTGAATTCTGCTGCTTTTTTTATGATCTTTTTCTTGCTCAAGATAGATGCTGTAATATTTTATCAAACGAATCTATCAGTTAGCTATAGTATCAAATATGCCATATGTATTTCCCCATTTTAATGAAAATTCAGACGTAATGTTAGTTGATCATAAAATTATTATTCATAATTTTTTAACTCTTCACTCTTTTGCAGCATACACATTTTTTCGTATTTTATTTTTCAATTTTACAACCAACAAATTTTGAAAATATTTTTTGCAGTTGAAAATTTAGCATCAAAGAAAAAGAATATCAACAACAAATATCTACTCTTTTTTTTTTTTTAAACAGAATTCTTTTTAAGGATAAATCCTCACATTTCATGTGGCTATTTGATTTTTTATTAACAAATAAAAATAGAAAATATAACTTGAATTGATGAACATGGCAATAAGACATAGGCATACCTCTAAGAAGCTGGCAAAATGATGCAAAGAATTTATGCTATAAAAAGAAATGTGGTAATAGCTTAAATTGCAGATTGAACACAAAACACAAAATTCTGTTAGTGTAATTGATGAGCTTGAGAGATGTACTACAGTGGCATTGACTGGTTAATCACTGATTTGTTGTAGGACAGTATTGGTATAAGTCACATTTTCTAACAGTGTTTCTTTCTCTTTCATGTCACTTCCTTATATTCCCCACAATAGAACAACTAGACCAGCTCCACACTTAGATGGGTAAGTAGAAAGATGGGTTAGTACATAGAGAGTATTTCATAATTTCCCATTGAATCACTCAATGCCATACATATTTTAATCCTACACTGGAAAGGCACATTCAGTCAATTTACACATGTTCTATTGAAAACTACTGTTGGGTATCCTGACATTTTTCACAAGTGCAAAGTATGTCTATGAGTGAAAATATTAGTATATTTGTCATACATGTATTAGTGAAATATTTATGGTTCTCAACAGAATTATTACATTGTAAAGTTTCATCAATGACGAAAATTTACTGATAAAAAAGCGTGTGGAAATTGTGTAACCACTGGTGTCTTATCCTGCTCCACAGCAAGGCTGTATACCATTTTGTGTTTGTTAATTGTTTTAAGAAAATATCATAATTTATGTATCAAAGATGTACCAAAAAAAACATTTATTCTACGACCACTTCATCTGCATTTGAACAGAAAATCTCATTCTGTAGCTCTGAATGCAGTAAATCAAATTACTAATGTGATGGGTTTACTCTTCACAGTTTTGATATCTGTCAGAGTGTGAAAGATAACAGTTTTATCAAGTCGGTAGAAGTAAACATCTCGCTGGCAAAAATGTAATAAAGTGTTTTAAGTGTCTTAAGGTGGGTAGGAACTAAATGTTGAGAGATAGCTAAATAAAAGGTGTATTTTGTTTTAAAGATTGGCTTGTACAAGGGTTTCGGAGTTTATAAATTAAAAGGAAGTGGATAGGATCATTTATTATCTATAGGTCAACCATAACTTGATTTTTTGTTTTAATTCAATGTCATCAGTTTACCCACTTCAAAGACCGGGGGCATTCATGTCTAACAGATATCTTCTTGTTTTGTCATTTTGTAGCTGTTTTGCATTGATGACCTCCGTATCAATATCATCTGTACTTTTGACCTTTCAGAGTTCATGTGGTTTTTGGCCAAGTGCTTCAAGGTCAGGATGTAGTCCGTCTCATAGAGAACCAAGAGACGGACACAAAAAGCCGCCCTCTCAAGGAGGTGCGCATCGGTAATTGTGGGGAATTGGTCCTGCAAATGAAGTCCAAGAGTAAGTAACATTGTTGTGTCAATTAAAACAATTCTTAGATATAGACTAGATAGTAAAGGTGTTCATGTCTTTTCCTAATGAAACAAATTAATAACACGTAATAAATATAGTCTTCTCAAAGCAGCCCTTGGTGGGCCAAACAATTGTCATGGTCAGATTATCTAAATTGATTTTACAATCAGTAGCAACAAATTTAAAGTTTAGTAGAGTATCTGATCTGTTCAGATTCCATCTCTCTTCAACGAGAGGAGAAATGATAAGATTGTTTATAAAGTCTGAAAGCTGACTTTTGAGGTTTTTACGTGTGAACGTTAATGCAACAAATACAGTAGTCATAAAAAGCAACTGTTTTCTTTGTAAATCAGGCAAGAAGAAGAAGAAAGTGTCGGAGTCTGAATCAGGATTGTCGCATGGTTCGGGATCCGATTCAGGGTCAGAATCCGACTCGGCCAGCGAAGGGGATTCAAAGAAACGCAAACGAAGAAAGAAACAGAAGAAAAAAGATTCCAAAAGGAAAAAGAAAGAAAAGAAGAAGAAGAGAGATAAAGATGAAAAGTATGTAAAATTTCGTAAAGCTTGAAATAAAAGGATGTTCAGAATTTGAAACTTTATCTGGTGATGATCTTTGACTTCAGCAGACATATAACTTTTTCTCGTTCACCTTGACAGAGATGAAGAGGAGAGCCCTAAGGAGCCAGAGATAACCACTGTATTTGCTGCAATCAGACCTGATGAAATCCCGGAAGTGCCATCTCAGAAGTTCCTGATGAGGAATAACCCCGAAAAAGATCAGGATGAGTAAGAAGCTTTACTGAATCAATGAGATATTTAATAGGTTTTGTTTAGACTGAAAAATTAAATATAAATTCCAGTTGATAAAATATAATATTCTTGGTCCTAATTTTTAAATGTTCTGTTTTGAGACTGAAAATACAAAATGGCTGCCAAGTGGCCATCTTGAAGTTTTAACATGTGGAAATGTCTGTCTGCACGTTAACATTTCTTGTTTGAATGCTTTACTTCAGAACAAATGATTGCACAAACGTCAAGAGTGGCTCATGTGTATACAGTGTTGGTTATAAACTGCTCTGACAGTTGTTGCAAGGACACACTGGACAAACAACATTTGCAATTGCATGTAGTATTTTGGAATATGTGAAGAAAGCAAAACAAATATAGATAACAAAATTATCTTTTCTCTAAATAAAGGATGTTATTCACTCCCCACTACAATTCACTGGTTGGGATGATTTGCTTTCAGGTGTGATTGTCAGGCCAGAAAAATTGCTGTATTTGGTGACTTAAAGTATTAAAATTGTAAAAGTGAAATTTCTATCCATTTTCAGCAAAGCCAAATCTCCCCCTGGCTATGGTCAGCGGCGACCAATTGACCGGATTCCGTACAGTTCTCAAGTCAAGGTGACACGAAGTGGACGTAGGATCAAGGGTCGGGGTACAGTGGTAAGGAGATATTTATAAGAGCAGCATCAAGGGTTGCAGTGTATTTATCGCACCATTAGGAATTTGCACATATATAAAAGTAATTTGACAGTAAAAGCTTGTGTCCTAAATAAACAGATAAGGGTCATAAATCAGTGGTGATATTCACTAGATCATGATCAAGGGTCATGGAATTTAAGTTTGGTAAATACAATGGAAACTAAGTGTGTATCTATGGAGATTTTGTCCTTAGGATACAATTGAATCAGCATTGCCTTGGTATTAATTATTGTGTAATTTATTACAGCGCTACAGGAGTCGTAGCCGAAGTGAAACCCCACCTCACTGGCGACAAGCCATGCAGAAGCCAAAACCAATGGATTTTGTGGAAAAACAAGATGAAGACCAAGGAAACCGCTGGGTCAGGGGTGACAAATTGCCCCAGGTGCGGGGTGAGCGAGGTAATCGGCGACTGTCTGAGCGTGATCGTAACTTTGAACCTAGAGAATTTGGTCAAGGTGATGGTGGAGGCAACCCCTCCTGGGGACGAGAGGCCAACAGAGGCAGAGGTGATGGAGATGATGACAGGACACGGGGTCGTAACCGAGACAGGCAGCCCCTCAGGGAGAGGTTCAGACAAGGAGATGAGGAGAGGTGAGGGTTTACACTGTCTCCTTCAGCCACTTACCAAAAAATGCTTCCACTTTTATGAAGACTTGATTGGCTTTCATAGCTTAATCAATCTTTACTGAAGTTTACATATTTCAAAATTGAGAAAATGTATGTGTTGTCAAACAAATTGATACTCAAGGGAACTATCATAGTTTATTTAAATAACTGACCTGAATCTGCTTTCAAAATCACAAAATCTTCTAAAATAACAAAATCATAAGGCTTAGAATAATTATATGTCATTGAACTTGTTGTTATGAGGGGCTATCATGTCTGACCTTGTCCAACCTTTAAGGTCACAGGAATCTAAGATTCGAACAACTTTTTCACCATCACAGATGTAGTTCGCAAGATGTAGAGAACTGATATTTTGAGTGTAGCTTACTAGGATGAAAGGCTCGGAATAATTTTTGGGTCATATGATTAAAATGTCATAATCCTCCAGCAAAGATCCATAAGGTGTAAGCATGCGTACAATTAAGTTTAAATAATTTTGACCAACTTTGAAGGTCACAGGGGTGAAATGTGTTTGCCAACACTGGTTTCTAACAGGTGAGCGTTACAGGCTTGTATGGGTCTCTTGTTACTTACAACAAATTTGATGTCAAATACAATTGGACAATCTTTAAGCTTAAAAAAATTACTTCAGTGTTAAAGCCTGCAGCAGTGTCAAATTGATACTAAAGAATCAATATCTATATTAACAGGGCTGAGAAAAAAGAGGAGGAGGAGGAGGAAGACGATGGAAGAAGAAAGCACAAGAAAGATAAAAGGTAAGTTGACTCGATGGTGGTGGTTACACTAAAATAGAGTCTTTTCCTTATCCAAGTTTCTCATATATAAATAATGGCTTACTTTTGTCTCCTATAGTGTCATATGTAAAGTTTGTGCTTATCTAGTTTGTATTTGGCATGCTATTTTCAGACAAGTCCTGTCAATCTACTAAGATATTGTTTTAAGATGATGTTATATCTTTGTATAAGTTTCATTCACATTTAAACTTCAGTCACAAGAAGCATAAAAAGCACAAAAAGACAACCAAAAAGCACAAAGACAAGAAGGAGAGTGACAATGAGGAAGACAGGGGGAAGGCAAGGCATCCAAGTGTTTCTGATAAAGAGTCCCAGTCACCCTCACCAAGGTCAGGCAGGGAAAGCAAGAATGAACCGGAGAGGAATGGTCACATTGAAGCAAGGAGGTTGAGTGAGCGCAGAGATGTCAGAAGGTTTGTGTTATGTCTGTTAATCTAAAGATCACATAAATCTAATGTAAGAGCATAAATGAAATAAATATTCCCAAGTAATACCATTTCAACAAGGAAACTATTCGAAAATTTATACTTCAACTATCCATCATGAAAGTTCATATAATGCAAAACCAAATGTATTAAATACTGATAAACGTGTTTGCATTTGAAGATCAACTGCTGACAGTAGAAATAGTGTTGAAAGAGGGAGACATGATCAGAGAAGGTCAAAATCACCAGAGATCAGGTCAAAGCAACCAGCTCGCAGGAGATCAATATCGAGAGATCGCCATCATTCAAAATCCAGATCGCCTGACAGAAGACCATCTTCTGATTCAAGAGGACGAAGGAGACGACCTTCAGACTCAGATTCAGAAGATGATAGCCGAACCAGATCAAAGAGGCAAAGTAGGCGAAGGTCAGGGTCCTCCAGAGATAGTTCTAGTAGGAGCAGGTCAAGGTCCCGCGACCGCTTCCAACGTGATGGTGGCAGAAGGGGCAGGCGAGATGATGAAAGACGTCCCAGAGTTCTTCCAGGTATCAGGTAGGTAGTAGAGTGTGATTTTATAAGGGATGTGTATTTGCAATTGATGTCACAAACTTTTTTTTCTGAATTTTTACGTTAGATTTATTTCAAGAAATTATGTTCATTGTCTTATCAAATGAATGAACAGCTGGTTTTATACAGTTAGGATGAGATGACAATCGACCATCCAATGTATTAAAGGAGTTTTCCCTTTAGAATGTAGAAGTAAAAAGAGAAGAAAAAAACCCATTACTGTACCAGATAATGGAAGGCTCCAATATAATTCTGAGATACACAGTTGTTGGTGTGGAACAGTTGTCTGTTGACGGCCTTGTTAACGGATGAAAACATTTCAATGAAACTTTCGTACATCTAGGAACCATTTCTAGGAAATGAGACATTGGATATTTTCAGGACTCACTTGTAGGTGGAGGTCAGAAATTAATATTAAAATAGATTTTCCAGATTGTTCAGAGCATTGGTTTTAACTGTCGAGGCCACATAAATGTATGTAGCATCAGATGGTAGTCTTGTGGTACCCTTGGATGTTCATGTCAAGGTTGAGGTCAAAGCTCAAATATTTTGCTTGTTCTTTGTGCATTTTACTAAAATTAAAACTTGAAACATATAATTCAAAATTAGTTGCTTCAAAAAGGTAATCATTAATTGATTTTGACCACAACTTTTTGCAGTTGTGTGAGAGAATTCCATTGAAAACACCTTAAAACGATCCAAATGTAACAATAAAACCCAGTTAGTGTGGTTCATTCAATCTGAAACAGGATAGCACAGGGTAACATTGCCTGGTAGGACACTCATACAATCAAAATAGATGCACTATGATAAATAAACAGTCTGTTTTCTCTGCTTAATCATCAGCATCACAGATCAATTCTTTACATTTCTCATTAGGGCCCTCACCTGGATCAGAGATACAAGTGACCTATTATTAATCAAGGTGTCCATCTATCTGTTTCCCCGTCCATTCTCACTTTTCATTTCTGGAGGTTATCTCAGAATCCAAATAACCAATCTTTTAGAAATTTGACATGGCGATACATTGTGATGTGTAGATGTGCAATAGGGGTTTAAAAAGTTTCTAAGATCAAGGTTATTGTTTCATAAAATGACCAAGTGTGATACGGTCCTTATCTAGGTAATCCATAAATACTTATCTTTTGGAAATTTGACATAGTAACACACTGTCAGATATGTAAATGTGCTAAAAGGGTTTTAAAATTTCTAAGGTCAAGGTTATGGGTGCTAAAAAAAAAACAGATTTGAGGGGGAGTAGGGGAGGAGGCTGAAAGTTGCTCTGTTTTTGATATAAATACTATTAAACTAATGAATCTTAAGAAATATTTTCTGAATATTTGTGTGCAGACCAGTGAGACAAAAGTCTGAAAGTCCACCTCCCACTCACTGGAAACCGGGACAGAAACCTTGGAAGGTCAAGCCACAGGACAGACCACTCACAACCAAGTATGTGTCACAGATTTTAATATTTCTTAATATGGGTTAATCACCAAGAATTTTCCCCAGCAATTGAACAAATATAAAGTATGCAATTTTTTTTAAATATTGCGTTGAGGTCAAAGGCCAACTGTAACTGCTGACTGGTTCAAAAAGTCAACATCAGCAACCCAGGCAGTGTTTTAATCTAGGAATCATAAGTGTCTCCAAATTACTTACGTTAAAACTATTTCAAAAATGTATTCTATTGTAGTGATGTTCTTGGTGCACCCGAGTTGAAAGATAAGAGTCCACAGAAATCTGGTGTTAGCCCGGGAGACAGTCAAGTGAATCCAAGTCGCATTTCAAGTAACTCTCCTGTCAAACTTCATGGTCACCACAGACAGTCTGACGATAGTGATGACAGTGACCGCTCTCCCAGCCCAGGTATAGATATGTCTAGAGGTCGGAAATCAAGCGGATCGGACCCTTCACGGGAGACTCGGTCCATTCATCTTGAGAATGACATGCGAGGGAGGTCGGAGCCAGATAACGTGAGGACAGTGCGCATTGGAAATATGACAGAACAACGGTCCGTACATCTCAGTAAGATGGACGATGACTCCTATAGACGGGATCCGGTTCCAGCTAGTAAGATCCAGTATGATTTGGCAGAACAAGTAGATCCAATTAGGGCAAGTCCTGTTCGAAAGGAATCCAAGTCCAAATCAAGACATTCCTCAGACTCAAGATCAGAAAGTTCATCTAATGCATCAGATTCTTCTGAAGAATCGGATACGTCGGTAAAATCTGAGGAAGAACAGCGACGTACTGTAAGAAAAGTAGAGGTGAGTTTAACAGAAGCTAACAAAGTTGTCCTGTACTGTATATCAATATTCACAAAATGTGAATATAAAGGATCTTACATGAGTTTCCATTTCATATGAGATTTATGAAATGAGTCTTAGAATTTTTCAATTTAGCGAGCCTCTGGCGAGCTAAAAGGAAAAATTTGTGACGAGTTTCATAAATTTCATATGAAATGAAAACGAGTGTAAGATCCTTTTTATCACATAATCAAG